>VZRI01006783.1:1017085-1033091 GCA_013397515.1 Upupa epops
AGAGCTGCTGGAAGGTGTCCAGCGTAGAGCAACAAAGATGATGAAGGAAGTAGAGCACCTGCCTTATGAAGAAAGGCTGAGGGAGCTGGATCTCTTGAGCTTGGAGAAGAGGAGGCTGAGGGGTGACCTCATTCATGTCTCTAAATATGTGAGGGGTGGGTGTCAGGGTGGATTCAGGTTCTTCTCACGGTTGTGTGGTGATAGGACAAGGGGCAGTGGGTGCCAGCTGGAACAGAGGAGATTCCATATAAATATCAGCAGGAACTTCTTCCCAGGGAGGGTACTGGAGCATTGGACCAGGCTGCCCAAGGGGGTTGTGGAGTCTCCTTCTCTGGAGACGTTCCAGACCCGCCTGGCTGTGTTCCTGTGTGACTTGGTCTAGGTGATGCTGCTGTGGCAGGGGGATTGGACTGGATGATCTTTCAAGGTCTCTTCTGATCCCTCATGAGTCTATGATTCTGTGAAAAGAGACCCATGGAGAAAAACAGGTATTAAAAGGGCTCTAGCAAGGTTGGGAGAGAACACTGTTACAGAGATAACTCTAATAGACGTTGCCAGTGGGATAGAAACAGACTGAAAAAGCTAAAACACTCTGACTGTCCGTCTAGACACAGGGATGGGGTAGAAATAGAGATATTTTGTTGTTGGATGATTACACACTGTAGCTTTACTGGTAGATATCACACAAGCCCTGGTGTCCCACTTCAGTGAGAATGCTTTGATAGCTCTGAAACTTCACCAGAGTCAAACAAGTTTTAGTACCTGGTCAGTATAAGCATTTGACAGCTGTATTGATATAAACCTTCATAAAATCCCTGCTGTGGAGCTCAGAGCAGCTGAAAATGTGTTTCTGTGTTCGCTCTGCACTTCTTCCTATTTATGGTCTTTGTTCCTGAACTTTGATATGAAAAGGAGGGAAAAACCATGGAACTGCAGATCACCCAGTCATGTTTATGTTTGCTGTCTCCTCCTCAGTAACCCAGAGTACAAGGACACTCCAATGGACATTGCACAACTTCCTCACCTGCCAGAGAAAACCTCAGAATCCTCGGAGACCTCTGACTCTGAATCAGACTCAAAGGACAACTCAGGTAACACACATGGTGGAGCTTTACACCCGCTTGAGAGCCATGTGGTTGGCTTTCCAGGTGCTCTTATTTCCAAGGATTCTTCCACTCTAACAGCAAAACCTGTAAACCTAAACTGGAAGTCACCAGCACAAACTTCTAATGGCCTCAGCATTTCCACACTGTCTGCGTTTCCTCAGTATTCCTCTTCACTCTGTGTGTGCATCCTTGCCTTCGTTACACTGAACTGAACGTTTGGTTTCCCAGCTAAGCTTTATGAGAGGTTCTGTGCCTTGTGAAAGGACCTGGGATTGTAACTCTGGACTATAATCCTTGTTCCTGTCTTTCCAGAGTAAACATATGTTCTGAAGTCTCTACTTTTTATTACTCTTTTACTCTATTTTTCCTGCGTAAGTACGTTTTATAGGAGTCTGACTAGGGTTCAGCGAAGATTGCCAGTTCTGAGGACTTTCTTGAATTAGAGGGATTAAATTTTATTAGAAAGTATGGGTTCAAGCTCTGGTTTCTAAGCTCTTTAAGTCTGGAACTGCAGCTGTTTGTTTAAAACAGCTCAGCCTACTCGAGTAGTCCTACAGCTGGTCCAGAGCACAGATGGTTCGCACATTTCCCACTGCTCTTAAAAGTGGTTACCTGTGCACAGGTACAGATGATCCAGTTCTGAGAGGAGCACGCTTTCCTGTGGCGCAAGAACTGAGAACGTTCCTCTGCTCTAGTATACAGTATATATAATAATATACGTATTTTATATCTATGCATGCATATACTTCTGATTTTTTGTATATGTCTATATCTGATTTTATATGTGTATGATTTTTCTGACGTGTCTGTAACAACAACCAAAAGAAGAAGGATCACAGTAACATAAATCAAGCAAAACCAAGAGGAGGGTCAGGTTGCCATGTTAGATGCTGCGGATGTTCTCTTCCATCTTTTGCCTTTATTTATCTCTTCTGACTCTTTGGTTGGATGGTTTAAGGGAACATTAGGCACACATAGAAGGTTTGTTGCCCACTGTCATGGGGAATCTCTTCACCCATTCCCAGTATGTCCTTTATGCTGTCCTGCTCCTAAATAACCAACTAATACACATGTGGAGGTCTGTTTGCCTTCCTCATGTTCACTCTAAGTTTCTCCAGGTGAGATGTGCATGTGCAGTCATGACTCCTAAGAGCGATGCCTGTGGAGATGTTCCTGACCCACCTGGATGTGTTCATGTGCGCCTTGGTCTAGGTGATCCTGCTGTGGCAGGGGGATTGGACTAGATGATCTTTCAAGGTCCCTTCTGATTCTATGATTCTGTAATTAAACAGAAGTGTCAAAGGACCTGAAGTCAGAACAGCATCTTGGGTGAAGCCAAGTTCTGTTCAAGGTCTGATAAAATCCCAGGCAAATTCTGTCCAGTTGTAGACTACCTCACCCTGAGCCCCCTCTTGCCCAGATAGAAACCATGGCCTTAAAAGAAAGCATCTTCAAAAAAAGAGGGGATAAGTTACGGGAGAAAATCAGTCCTAGGTGGAACGCAAAGCTGGATGAGGTTCAGGGATTTTGTGGCTGTCTATTCCTGTATAGTTTATTTCTCAAAAGAGAGGGTGCCTCTGCTGCCAGTTACTCAAACAAAAGTCCCACTAAGTGACTCGTGAAGCGCATTGCCCTGACTCCTCAGGCAGCTTCCCTGTCAAGTCCAACTTCTCCAGCACTTCTGGGAAACCGTTTGCTATTGACATAGCTCCAGGAGGAACCAGTCTGTAGAGGAAAGCTGGCCCTTCCCCCCTCCCCCTAAAACGAGTTGTTTGAAAAGGGTAGCACTTGGCTCTGATGAGTGAAAAAACATCTTTTCTTCCCTCACAAAAGATTTCTGGCTGGTCTGTAAGAGACGGGGTCTCCTGAAGCCTTTCCCGACCCTTTCAAACACAGTGTGATAATGGAGCGTATTCAGCCCCAGAGCTGCTTTGGCTGCCTGAGTCCAGCGGGCCGGGGTGTTTATCTCATCCCTATTAGAATTAGGTAAAAATCTAAACCACAACTAAATGCATTCAGGCCGGAAGAGTGACAGCCTCTCAGTGCTGTAGCTGAGCTATTTCAATGGCCCTTAGATTATTTGGATCAATCAATAATTTAATTCACTGCCTGAATTTTTCTTCCTTTTACTTCATTTTATTTCATTTGTTGCCCTTCAGGGGAATATGAGAAGATGCTCTAACAACACAACAGAATGGTTTTAACTGGTTTATTCATTCAGATACATACGCGTATGACCTGCTTCTCCTCTCGCAGGGGAGGAAATCGGCGCTAATTCCACTGAAGCCAGAGACATCATGTCACTTCCAAAGTGGCAGCAGTGAGAGGAAAACGAGATGAGCGGGCTAGAATCCTCATTAGTACATAGTGCTACATCTGGATGCCTGCCCACTGCAGGAGAACACAGATGTGAAAGAACAATCACCAGAACATAACGGACATAATGGGATTGTTCACTTGACTCCTCGTTGGATGACACAGCCACGATGCCTTTGTGCTCACAGTTGTCAAAATGATTCGAGTCCAGCGAGCAGATGAAAAGGCCCCCCTCAATGAAGGTGCTGGCCGCAGAGTGTAGGAATTAAGTGTGTGAACGGTAGGTTCTGTAGCAGAACTGAGGTGGAGGCTCGTGGTGGTCAGAACTCTCCCAAGACAGCAGTAGATCGACAGAGGAGAGAATGCCTTTGCCATTTTACAGCAGTCAATTCTCGTTGGTAGGTAGAAAGCTGGACTTGGGTTCAAATGTTGTTCTTACAGCTAATGATTCGTTTCACTTTCCTTTTTCTCCAGAGGACAATGAGAACTCAAAGTCGGATGAGAAAGGAAACCAGTCAGAAAACAGTGAAGACCCTGAATCCGACAGGAAAAAGTCAGGAAACCAGTCGGACAACGAAATGAACTGTAATGATGATGGGAACAGCTCCAGCAACCAGGACAGCAGGGACAGTGATGACAGCTTTGAAAACTCTGACTTCGAGAATCAGAAGGCCCCTGAGGACAGTTTTGGCACCCTGGGCTCTATGCAGATCAAGGTGGAGCGTTATGTCGAGAGCGAGTCAGACTTGCGGTTGCAGAACTGTGAATCACTGACCTCGGACAGTGCCAAGGACTCAGACAGTGCAGGGGAAGTAAATGCCCAGTCTTCCAGCAAACATCAGAAGAGGAAGAAGAGGAGAAAAAAGCAAAAGGGAGGCAGCATGATCCGAAGAAGGCTGTCAAGCACCTCGAGTCCGAATGGACTTGACTCAGCTTTGGTGGACCAGCCGCAGCTGCTCTCGTCACCAAACAGTGCCTCAGTGCTCAAAATTAAAACAGAAATCTCAGAACCTATCAATTTTGATAACGATAGCAGTATTTGGAATTACCCACCCAACAGGGAAATCTCAAGGAATGAATCACCCTACAGTATGACCAAGCCCCCCAGCTCCGAGCACTTCCCTTCCCCCCAAGCCAGCAGTAGTTTACATGTCTCCATTCCAGACTCTGTTCTCACCCCGCCAGGGACTGAAAATACTGCCAGCCGTAAAACTCAGTTCAGCACCTCATCCAACTCGGCCTTGGCTCCTGTGTCCTCTGACCCCTTGTCGCCCCCACTTTCAGCGTCTCCACGGGACAAACATCCGGGGGGTCCCACAACTTCCAACTCTTTGTTGTACACTGGGGACCTGGAAGCCCTTCAGAGGTTACAAGCAGGCAATGTGGTGCTTCCTTTGGTTCACAGGGTAACGGGAACCCTTGCTGCGACCAGCACTGCTGCTCAGAGGGTCTACACCACTGGCACTATTCGCTATGCTCCAGCTGAAGTTACTTTGGCCATGCAGGGCAACCTCCTCCCCAACACCCACGCTGTTAACTTTGTTGATGTTAACAGCCCCAGCTTTGGGCTGGATCCTAAAACACCGATGGAAATGCTCTACCACCACGTTCACCGACTGAATATGTCGGGACCGTTTGGAAGTGCTGTGAGCGGGGCCAGTCTGACCCAAATGCCTGCAGGGAATGTGTTCACAACTGCCGAAGGACTTTTTTCCACTCTTCCATTTCCTGTGTACAGCAACGGCATTCACACTACACAGACTCTGGAACGGAAGGAGGATTGAAATATGACCACATACTGTGTTCAGTGTTACACTCTGAGGCATAGACTGTGTTTTAATTTAGACCTTTAATTCTAGCACTTTGAATTTGAGCAGGTCAGCTTATTCTCTCAATATGACGGTCCCCATTTCATTCCCTTTCTCTTTAACTTGACTTATTCTTTAATGTAAAGATATTTTTTTATTTTTGCCTTCAGAGAGTCCAAGTACCGGTTGCCTGCCATTTTGTCTTCTTCTGAGATGTGTGTTTTTTCCTTTGCATCTTTATTAAGATGCCTTTAATATGTGTATGCCTCTGCCATAGAATACTCAGTGTTGTGGTAAAGAGATTTTAAAGTGACAACCATTGGTTTTACTTCAAAATGATCTTGATGTGATCAAGATTAAAAGAGACAAGCATAAACAATGTGCCCTGTTTGACTAAGTCAAATGAAAAGGGGTTTTTGTTCCTAATTCCTTTAAATAGGGGATAGTATTTTAGAATTTTATGCAGAGTTTAATTCTCTTTTTATGGTTAAGATTTTCTTACTTGCACATAAAATAATTTGGGTTCTTAAAAAGTTAATTTCTGGCCTGTGACTAGAATGTTAAAAAAAAGTTGGACTAAATGTTAATTACTGAAACTTTAACTTAATTTCTAAAACCATGGTGCTATCATTTATTAATCTGTAATGTCTTCATACAGTATGCAGCTTGTGGGCTGGGTTTTTTTGGAAAGAATGTGTTCCGTACTGGTTTCTAGTCGGGTGCTGCAGTCTCCTTGGTTAGTTAAGACAAAAAGCCCTCATTAACATTTGCTGCAGGACTTAAAAATGTTTTACCTCCAAACTAACAAGCGTAGCCTCACATCAAATTTGAATGGGTCAGGAAGCCTTTTTCAAAAAGCGCTTCGAAAAAGAGAAAAAAAAAAAAACCAGAAGAAAAACTCAATGTAATTGACGCGAGGAGCAGTTTCTTAGGTGCATCTTGTTTTGCTTTATTGTCTTTCTCAGTGTGACTGAGGCTAATTTTACAACGTCAAATAACACGTCGAGAGTAACAAGGAAAACAAACCAACCAACCAACCAGAAGAACTATTTAACATGTTTTTGGTTTTCATTTAATATTATAGAGGGAAGGTTGTAAATTTCTTTTCGTTCTTTGATTTGGGTATTTTGGTTTCGTTGGGGGTTGTTTTTCCTTATTTCTAGTGTTGGAACCAATATGTTTTAAAACTAAAGAATGGGTTAATAAGCTTGAAATAGATAACTACAACTGAAAACTGCACATTAAGGAAAAGAAAAGAAATCTCCTATTTTGTCTTTGTTGCCAGAAATCACAGTGTAGTGTCAAACACTCCAAATGACTGTCAAATATAAATTCTTCTTCCACTCCATCTTTGGCAGCTGTTTGTTAAGGCATCTAATAACAGATGTGAGAACTGTAATGTGTACAATGTGTAAGTGTCCTTGGCTGTCAGTCCCATTGCAGTTTCAATGTGTGTTACTATATGCAGTATATACTAAGCTAATGTAGTTGTTTTGTCCTTTGTCTTCTCTGTGCTTTATCTCTAGTCCGGAGTGGTTAAAGTCCCATTCCTGCAGTCCTAGTGAACCAGTGATTCTTGGGGGTTAGTGGTTTTTGTGTGGTGGCCTTCCTCTGTAATGTCACCTTATGCTGCTTCCACTGTCTGTATACCTTTTAATTTCTGCTGTTGCTTTGCTGTTGTGTATTCTCAGACCTCTCTCTCCCTCTTCCTCTCTCCCCACTTCACACTTTTTCCCCCCTCTCTCGTTCTCTCGCTCTCTCGTTCTCTCTTCTTCACTCTCAGAGATAAAAGACTCTTAACTAGCTCAAGGTTAATGGAGCCATTTTTCCCACGGAGGAATTCTGGGCGTGACTTACTCTCGCGGTGTACCCCACAATCACTACAGAGTAACGCTCAGATTTATTATTAAGCAAATTGACGCCATGTAGCCTCAGTTGTTAACATTCCCAGAGTCCCTTGTGCTCGAACTGTAAGCAGAGGGTGCATTTCTTTGGTTGTCTGCCGGAGTCGTCCGTAGAGCGATGACCGGTGCGGTAAGAAACGCTTTCAGAGGTCAACCAGCACGGTTTGAAAAGGAAACTGAGCTTAGAATTGTCATATGTATTTGCTTATGTGTGCAATGCTCATCTATTAACTCAGCTCTCCTTTGAATTTTCGATCGCTCGCTGCGGTGAGTCAATTCCTGCGGTAGCGCTCAATGGGAGCAGTAGGTCCGAGCCACAGCGGAGAAATAGCGACAAAGGAATTGGGCACCGCTAATGTCATTAACGAGCTCTTAAAAGGTTCCGTCGGAAGGATTTCAGTAGGTGTATAAGCAAAATAACACAGAAATAAAGCACGGTGAGAGCGCTGATTGGGAAATTGGAAGTGAAATTCTGGAAGCTCTGCTCTGGCTATGGAACAATCAAAGGAGTGCACCTGTCAGCTACAAAGAACAGCTGGACAGCTGTTGTTGTTTTGGGTTTTTCTTTTATAAATGTTTCTGTGTTGTGTCAAAATGATTTCTGGTGATTTAAAACTAACAGGTAATCACAGCTGCTGTCTAAATCCATAGTGTTTAAAATTACAAAATGGAAAAAAAAAAAAAACAAAAAACAAGAAAAAAAACCAAGAAAAAAAACAAACAAACAAAAAAAAAAACCCTTCATTACCTGTGAAGACTGTGTCTGTGTTTTTAACTATTTCTTGTACAAATATATGAAATCTTTTATGAGGAGACTGGTGCCAAGTAGCTGAATAACGGGGAAAGGGATTCTGTTCGTATAAATCTTAGCAGTGTTACCAACTCTACAATATCAAACGACAAATTAAAACGTTAAAAAGCGACAGCTATGGTACATTTATTTTGTGTTAAGCTAACCGAACCTAACTTCTCGAGTGCCTGGCTTATTTGAAACATTTTTTTTCATTGATCATTGATAATGCTGCAAATCAGAAATGTACATACTTCATTTACAACAGGGTTCTTTTTATACTTTTGTAGATTCTCATACATGTCATACATGGTTGTCTTTATGTAACTTAATTTTTTTTCATCCCGCAGGTGCCATTTTCATAATAAACTTCTCTTGGATTTGTTACTATCTGGCATCATTTCTTTTACATATAACCATCCTGACTAATGAATGCTGGTAGTATTTGTTTGAGCAGGTTTTCTTTTTAGAATTGTTTTGTTTTTAAAACAAACAAACAAAAAAACCAAAACAAAACAAAAAAAGAAAGCAAAAAAACCAAACCAAACCAAAAAGAAAAACTAAGCCAAAATCAAAGAGGACAAAGCTAGATTTTATTGACCTTTGTGAACTGAAGAGAAGAAGCTGTCAAGAAGTAGGTTAAGAATGCTAATCCAAATACTACAACCAACTTGCCACCATCCTAAATTCTCAGCTACCCCAACTCATTGTCATATTGAGCATTTTTATGCACATTATCAAAGCCGAATAACGGACCCGCGACATCACCCGCTGCGGGCGGTGTGCATTTGTGGTCGAGTAATGCACACCGGGAGGGATCAGCTTGCGTACATCAACCATTCGAAATGCACTTTCTATTTTCGTTTTTGTGCTCTACGATGTCACAGAGGAGCTCTTCGGTCACATTCTGTCCTACGTAGGCTGCTGATTCCTTTAAACCTCTGAGTGCTTCCCCCAGACTAGCAGCACGTAAGTTACTGGTGTCGTGTGGCTAAACTTCCTGCCTTAGATCTGAGCACAGAAGTCTTTACCAGTGTAGGAAAGAAGAGGCAAAAAGCCTTAAACTCACAAACAGTAGGGGGAAAAAGAGGAGAGGACTCCATGGGGACCTTAAAGAGAACTTGCAATCCCTGAAAGGGGCTCCTAAAAATGCTGAGGAAGACTGTTCCCAGGGGTATGGAATGATAGGACGAGGGGTCATGGTTTTAAACTGGAAAAGCGTAAGCAATGTTGGGTGCCTCAGTATTTTCTCCTGTGTCCACTTAGAAATTAAAAGTACTGGGGTAGTTTTAATTAACTCCAGATGAGATTGTGGCTGAGTAAACTGTCCAAGTGACAGAATGAAAGGAAATCACCTCAAGCTGCCCCAGGGGAAGGTTAGGTTGGCCATGAGAATAAACTTGTTCATGGAAAGGGTCCTCAGGCCTTGGCACAGGCTGCCCAGGGAGGGGGCTGAGTCGCCATCCCTGGCTGAGTTTCAAAGTCGTGGAGATTGGGAGCTCAGGGACAGGGTTAATGGCCTTGGGACAGTTGGGTTAATGGTTGGATTCAGTGTTCTTAAGGGTCTTTTCCAACCTAATGGGTTCTGTGATTCCATGATGAGCTGCACAGTTTTCAGGACATCTCTTCACAGCAGAAGGCACGCTCAGCCAAAGCCAGAGCACGTGAATCTGGCTTGCTGGGCTGAGTACAGAACAAGCCACAAAGGAAAAAATGCAGTGATAGCTCAGTGAGCCTGCCCAATACCTTACCGGCCTGAAGTCTGGCTCTTTGAGTCTCTGAGCAGCTCAGCAATCCCCCTTCCCAGGCTCCAGGAGCTCAGCTTGGTATGTCTCCAAGTTGCAGGGGGTAGAAAGGAACAGAGGTTAGCGGTGCTGCTTTCAGCTCTGCTCGCACGTTCCAGTTGGCAGCTCATCTTGTTTGTGAGGTAGTGAAGGGTACCGGTGCCAACCAAGAGGAAAACAGAATGTAAATGGGGATGGTGAGAATGACCAGAATAAGGCTTAATGGAAGAATAACACTGCTCCAAAAGACTGTTCCAAGAATGTGTTAACCAATATTACCTAACTCTAAGAAGGGGCTCGGGGTGGGGGGGATGTTTCTGGTTGTTATAAAGGCTTTATAAAGCTCACCCATTATGCCCATATATGACATCAGAGCACACCGTGGATGATCAAAAGGAATGGGCTGGGAGTCTTCTCCCGATCCATGGAGAAGGTTTGTACATTAAAGAAAACGATGGAAAGGCTGGTTTTATGGTGGTTTTTACAGATGGGAGGGTTTCTAGTGATGCTGTTGCATTGGCTTAGCTCCGGGGAATGGATTTTGTAGATTATTGTTTGCAGCAGCTTTAAGAAACAAAAGCAACTGCTTGAAAGGGTTGAACCCTTTGGAAAGGGTTTTTTGGGGGGTTGGTCTAGTTGCTATTTTTATAATGTTCAAGGGGAAAATGTTTGTCATGCAGGAATTTGGGCAACCTCCATCAAGTCCTCTCATCAGAGGATATCTGCCCCTCCTGGTAACTGCCGTAGCTGGAAAGTTTGTCCCTGAGCCACGTGCTTTGCAAGGTGATGTACGCCGGGATCTGAAAGCCACCTGGAAGAGCTGCAAAGGGAAAAGGGCTCTTTCAAAGCATCGTGACTCTGAAAAGTTGCAGAGACACAAAACTGTTTCAGGACTCCCTAGCTAAGCAGCAGTGACAGCTTGTACCGGTGCTGCTGCAGGGTGGTCATGTCGCTGAGTAACTGTGATGCCCCTGACAGCACATTTATTGCTATGGTCCTAGGCATCGTACTCGTTTAAATGTGTCAGTGCTTCCAGAGCTATTTACATAGTATTTCTCCTCCTTGCTGGTGTAATTCCTTCATTTTCGGGCTGGGGGAGGAGGGAGGGAAGGCTGGATGTGCATGGTCAACTAATTTAATGAACTGTCATCCATCCACCGAGTTTACTGAGGAGCCCACAGAAATGTAAGCAAATGGGGTGTCACCAGAGCCACAGATGTTCAGGTAAGATCAAACCACGTATAAAACATCCACGTGCGTGCACACAGACATAAAGGTCTGCTGTCTCTGAAAGCCAGCTGGGCGTTTAGACTGGGCAGGGTACCACCTATCCACATATGCATAATAAAAGTCTTTTCTTCCTCTCTTCCACCTATCCCTTCATTGTTTTCATCGAAAGGTGAGTACTGGAAGCTGTTTCCATAAAACATACACCAACACTTTTGTTCACCATATCAAACAGGATCTTTCTAGAAGCAGCAGGACTCGAGATAAGCCGAGGATGCAGAGTTCTGCTTGTAACTGCCATGGAGCAGGATGCATATTCTTCACTGCCCTTTAGATCAGAATCCTCAACTCAGGAGGGAAAGTGGAAGAAGAGAGTTTTTTTCTTTGCTATAATCACCATGAGGTGGGTCTTTGGGCAAAGCAAAAGCCCAGAGGAGTTCAGAACTACAAAAATAACCCCCCTGCTGGAAGCCTCCCTCTTCAGAAGTTAAACCCAAAGTGGCCCAGGTCCAAAGCCAGGCAAATGAAATCAATAGTTATGGGTTTGATTACATTTGTAGGAAGTTAGAAAATCTTTCCCATCTTGTAGGAGTCGTTTAGACTAGAAAATAAGGTACCTGTTAATAGACCCCAGCAGTGTAATGAGCGCTGCCTCAATTCCTGGGCAAAAAGGTCACCAGGGCTCAGTAAAGGCTCGTGGCAAGTCAGGGGGAGAAGGTTTGCATCGCTTTGCAGGCAGCAGACTTGATTGCCCAGTACTTTGTCTCAAATTACCTTCCACTGACTCCAGAGGCATGGGAAGTGTTGAGATTACCTTTCCCATTACGATTTTGTTCTGAGAAAAAGGACCCCTTGTCCCTTTTCTTGTTGGTAATAAAAGGAAACTTCATCTTTTCTTGCGAAAGGAAGGGTTTGCTTTGGCCTTAAAAGCCCTGCACAGATTTATAGCGGAAACGCCAGGAACAGGATGTATTAACCGTGTGACCCAGCACAGTGAGTCTACACCCCTGACTGATCTAAAAGTTTATCTGTGTCCTCCGGATAGCCACATACAGTCCAGTCTTGGTACTGCTCACATCACTGGGAGCTTGACTGATGACTTTAATGGCTTCAGGACCGGGACCAAACTTGTGAGCCAGTACTCATAAGCAAAATGCAAAGCAGAGCCTATAGCACAAACCACAGATAAAGGGTCAAGCTAACAGCTACAGTGCAGCAGGTTACCTCTCTAGTCATGAACCACACTGCTCCCACACAAAGAGAGCAGCTCTTCTTCTTTATTCCATTTTTTTCTTTCTTTTTTTGTCTTTTTACTTCTTTTTCCTTTTTCATTAAAAAGTGTTTCCTAGTCTTCCCAAGCTGCTTGGTCTAATCCTTCCAGAGATTCCTGCCTTTAAAACATGAGGCTAGTGAGGCTGAGGCCCAGGTAGGACTGGGAAGACTCTGCTCTGTGGGAGTGCGCTTGGCCGTCTGGTTCTTCAATATGAAAGTGAAGGACTGATGTGGGAACTCTGCTGGACATTGAAGCTTCTGTTTCCTTGAACTTTATTTACACAGATTAGAAATTAAACAAAGCCCCACAAAAATCCCACCAACCTCTCCTCTATGCATGTGAGCACAATGAGAATACAGCATGCTTTTCTGGGCCACTCAGTTCAAGAAGGACACAGAGCTGCTGGAGGGTGTCCAGCGTAGAGCAATGAAGATGGTGAAGGAAGTAGAACAGCTCCCTTCTGAGGAAAGGCTGAGGGAGCTGGGTCTCTTGAGCTTGGAGAAGAGGAAGCTGAGGGGGGACCTCATTCATGTCTACAAATNTGCTGTGGCAGGGGGATTGGACTGGATGACCTTTCGAGGTCCCTTCTGGTCCCTAATGATTCTATGAGTCTATGAAGGGCAGTAAAGAAACAGCACAAAGTCCAATCCTGTTGAAGTACAAGACACCAAGAAGTACTTCACTGTCTACAGAGAAAGGAGATCTGGAAGCAGCATCTTCGTGTGGATGTACTAAAGTGCAACGAAGTGCTGATCTTGTGTACCAGAGGGATTACTCTGATGATCGCTCAGCCTGTCATGAGTCTTCAGTCCAGCCTCCTTAGGTTATAGCAAATGGAGAGAACTAGTGTTCTGCAAAGCTTTGCTCTGAGCTGCGAACACACAACAAATGTTGTGACTCATGCCCACAGTTACCCAGGGATCTTAGACTTTGCAGGGTTAATTCCAGTTTCTGAGAACAGCCTTGCTCTCTCTGCTTATTGGCATTTGAAACAAGCTCTGATTTTTCCCTTCTTTCCCACTTCATAGGAAAAGTCCTTGCTGCTCTGAATACTTTTGCCTCCGCTGTGAGACCTGCAGCTGAGGAGCCTGGCTTGGGCTCCCTGCAGTTCCCAGATAATTCTCTTCCCTGAGCATTACCTGGACTTTGCAGTACCATGTTGATGTGATCATTCACCTCCCATGAGGCTGTAAACTTCACATTTCCTGTATCACATCTTTTTTCCTCTTCTTTCCCACCACTTTTAGTGTTGGCTCTCCCCACCACATGTAGCTTCTCTGTGTCTTCAAACCCGCACCCCTGGGTAGGTTGTTCTTCTCCGGTGTGATCTATAGCCATTGCTGCCACTCCCTGGCCCTTGTTACCCGGCCAATTTTATATCCAATCGAGTATTTTGCCATCAGTCCCATACCCGCTAACCTTATAAATTAATCTGTTTTGTGGCACTGTATTGAGAGTCTTTTCAAGTCCAAGTAAATTATGGCTCCTTCTTCACCCCTGTCCACTCTCATTGTCACTTCCTCAGAGAAATGAATCAGGATTGTTAAGCGTGACCTTCCTTTTGTAAATCCATGCTGACTATCTCTAACCAATCTATATTAGATTGATATTAAATCAGGACACAGACTCCGAAGAGGTCCTGCTGTATAAATGCAACCTAAGGTTGCTTGGTGTGGAGATGAGCGACGGGAATCGCTGATAAGCTGAAGTGAACAGTAACGGCTCTGATGGTTTGCCAATAACCTATTAATGGCCAGATCCCTCCCCGGGGTCACGAGAAGAACTCCTCTGGAGAAAACAAAAGCTTTTATCTGTGTTTCTATGGCAGACGTGAATGTGATCGTTGAGGATGAGGGGAGAGCAGGGTTCTGCTTTTATTCTTCTCTAAAGTCAGATCACGCAGACATTGCAAAACTCTGGTTTCCAGTACTGTTGTCCACAGCTACTGGGAAGAGTCTGTCTCTGTGCCTGGGGCACTTGTCAAAAGGCAGCACTGGCACTTGCTTCTTCATGAGAAGAAAGGACACCAAGAGTGTCTCCCACCTTGGCCAAGCTGCCAACAATATTCCCAGTACCCATTAAGGCGTTGGGGATCTTGCTTCCCTGAAGCACCCTCCTGCTCTGAGCCCATGTCTCTGCTGACTGATGCCAGGGAAGCAGCTTTTCCACAGAGATCAGCAGCAGTCAAGGACTCGGGGACTGCAGGGTGTCCCATGTTCTCCTTCTGGGATATGAAGACAACAACCAGCACAAACAGGGTGAGGACAGAAGCTCTCAGCAGTGAATCCTAGCAGCAGTTTAGGTTTCAGTATGGTATATTTTTCTAGCTTTACTACCTGGGTTAACTGGAAAGATCCCCCTCAGTGCTGTCAGCATCCTTGAGGGCTTTTCACTGTGGATGGGGCACAAAATGTGATCCCAACAGCCTGTCTCTATCTTGTTTGACAACATATGCCCCAATAACACTGAGATCCAGGGGAGGTCTAAAACATGTCCTGGGAAATTAATGGTTGGCCTCCTGCCTCTTAACCACCCAAGGGGGACATGGGGAGCCTTGTATCCTGTGCCTTCTGGAGGCTTTGTATCCCATGCTTCCAATTTGGAATGTTTTGTTCTGTGACTTGGTCAAGGTGATCCTGCTATGGCAGGGGGATTGGACTGGATGGCCTTTTGAGGTCCGTTCCAATCCCTAATGATTCTGTGATTCTATGGGGAGAAGAACCTGTCTCGTTGTGCTAACCACCCCACTTCTGAAGCACCCCAGAACATTGGTGGCATCTGCAGCTAGGGCTTGTCATCTTGGCACTGGCATAAGGACATACCACAGTTAGAGTCCCACAGCCTGAGAAATGCATTTCCATACCCAGTGCATCAGGGTTACACGTACAATCCAAGGTACAGAGTATCTTTAAGGAATCAGCTGTTGGATGGGCAAACCCCCAGGAAAATCCACCAGACAGCAAGTTAAATACTGCTGCCTTCAAGCAGAAATTGTATAGGTGTATTTCTGAACCAATCTGGTGATGGGTGACAGATGAGAGCATGGTAACTGGCCCTTCTGAGCCTAAGACCCTACAGAGATCTGCTCCATAGCTGCCATTTGTTGAGCTAAGGATTAGGCTAATTAGGAACAATAGAAAATGAATTACAAATGTGAAACAAAAGCAGCAGCAAAATTATTTGCCATGACTGTATTTGCGCCTCATTCCCAGCATATTATTGTGAGCAAACAGTGCAGCTCAGTGAAGGATTGGAAATACCTTTTCATTATTCTGTTGGCTCCGTGTTCTCCCGTAGCAGGTGAGTTGTGCTCATAGGGATCAGCAGAGCACTTCAGAGGAAGCATCTGTGGGAGGAGAGAACTGACATTTGAGAGAGGAGATACCCTTTACCTTCAGCATTAAGTGTCTGCAGGGCTTCTGCCATCTCTGCTGCTGTGGTTCACAGCTCGAACATCTCTGGATACTAAAACCAAACTGCCTCCCCACGCTGAGCAGAACTTACACCAGCCAGACTGCTTGAGTACTGTGTGGCAGAGGCACAGCAGGGCAGCCCAGGTTATGGGACCCCATGAGCATGCTGACCCTCGTGTACATGGTTCCTGCTGCCAGTGTCAGGATTATTCTGACTGAGGGGCAGGGGGGTGGAGCTGGGGGGGTGGGCGCAGCACGGAACTGCTAGAGACACTTCATAGAATCATTAGGGATTGGAAGGGACCTTGAAAGATCATTAGTCAAATCCCCCTGCCACAGCAGCATCACCTAGACCAAGTCACACAGGAACACATCCAGGCAGGCC
>VZRI01006783.1:1033378-1061587 GCA_013397515.1 Upupa epops
TGGGGTTGTTCTT
The DNA here is from genome assembly GCA_013397515.1 of Upupa epops. NCBI lineage: Eukaryota > Metazoa > Chordata > Aves > Bucerotiformes > Upupidae > Upupa > Upupa epops. Next base: position 1,033,392 of record VZRI01006783.1, read on the forward strand.
GCCCAGATGCAATTGTGGCCACCAAAATTAAACTCATCATCTCTGGAAGTGTTTGGAACTCATGGACATCTGGAGACAGGGTTTAGTGGTGGCCTTGAGACAGTTGGATTCCTGATTGGCACTGATGATTGTGAAGGTCTTCTGAACCTAAATGAGTGTGTGTCACAGACCAGGGATCAGAGTGCCAAAATGCTGAATCACTGTCTCCACACAGCTGTTGTTGTTCAGTACCAGTGATTATTATGAGTAGCAATAATAATAATTACATATAATAATAAATAATAATAACACTAGTAACTGTGACTTGTTACACAGGCTTATTCCTAATTATTAATTAGACCCGAAACGTCCTTAGATCTTCCTGCACATCCCGCCCGTAGCCCCGAGAGCCCTCTGCTGACACACAAAGGTGAGCGACAGGGGCTCAGGGAAGCCTCCCCATACAGCGAGGTGGTTTATGAGAAGAGACGCTCGATGATGAGAATACAAAAACTCCAGAACAGGTTTATTTCTTGATTGAAAATAAAATTCATGAACTGTGAAGCTGAAAACTGCACCAGAGGGAATTGGTCCAAGAGGACATTAGGGGAGGGGGAGAGAGAAAGAAAGAGAGAGAGCGAGTGAGTGTGTGTGTGTGTGTATTAGACATAAGCTAATTTAAAGGTTGCCTAAAAGGCTTCTGATTCCACAAGTAGAGCCTCTGAGGATGGGCTCTGAAAGCCTTTAATGCTACCAAGGCTTTGTCAGGGAGACATTTGCATATTTTGCCTACAAACCCAACGCGCTGTATTAATTCATTCTTATTTACCTTTCTGCCGCCTCCAAAAGGAGCCTCACAGGAAGCCGTTAATGACTCGGCTTGGCGAGAGATAATTTTCAGAGAGGCTTTGCAGGTAGTGACTGAAGGGGGGAATGAAAAAAAAACGTGTGTCAAATTTAGGTTATTAACAACATAATCCTTAAACAGACGGTATCTCAAAGACTAATTCATCTTCAAATTCGACTGTGGAAACTGCATGATCCTGCACTCGGTGTGCGAGCAAATTTGTGTCGTGTGGCTGGTTTTGCTTCATGTTTACTAGAAAGGGATGCGGGAGGGTTTTGAAGAGCTGCGGCTGGAGGCTGGGAGAACACAGTTTCATCTTCATGCTACGGCACCTTCCATTCTAATTTGGGTTCCCTGGCAAAACCACCCAGCACGCAGCTTTCTCTCACAGCCATCAGGTACCAAGTGGACCTGTCTCAAGCAGCAGCTGCATGGAGAGGGTTATTTCGGCAGGGTGGGAGGTGGGGGCTCTCACCACAGGATCCCAAAGATGTTGCTAGCCTGGGTCATGTTTTGGGAGATGGCTTAGTGCTGCCAGTTGCACTTGATGATTGTGAGGGTGTTTTTCAACCTTGATGAGTCTAGGATTCTAACTTTGCCATCACTGGCATCACCACAGGGCCAAATCCAGCTGGAATCTAAAACATCCCTCAGCTTCCCCCACCCAAAGTTTGAGCTGGCAGTTCTTGTTTGTAATGGGATGAGCCTGGTGCAGTCTGTTAGGAGTTCAATAACACTTTTTGTTTAGTTTACTGCCAGGTTCTCAGTAGACAGACCAGTGGAAAAGCTGAATAAGAATCATAGAATCATACAATCCTTAGGGATTGAAAGGGACCTGGAAAGACCATCTAGTGCAATCCCCCTGCCACAGCAGGATCACCCAGACCAAGATGCACAGGAACACACTCAGGCGGGTCTGGAATGTCTCCAGAGAGGGAAACTCCACAACCTCCCTGGGCAGCCTGTTCCAATGCTCCAGTACCCTCCCTGGGAAGAAGTTCCTGCTGAGATTTAGACGGAACCTCCTGTGTTCCAGCTGGCACCCAGTGCCCCTTGTCCTATCACCAGATGACCTTGAGAAGAGCCTGGCTCCATCCTCCTGACACCCATCCCTCACATATTTATAGACATGAATTAGGTCCCCCCTCAGACTCCTCTTCTCCAAGCTCAAGGACCCAGCTCCCTCAGCCTCTCCTCAGATGGGAGGTGCTCTACTTCTTTCATCATTTTCGTTGCTCTACGCTGGACACCCTCCAGAATTGCTCTGAAATCTGTGGCTGCAGAAAGGCAGGAGTCCCACTGAATACAATTCTGACAGTGTGATTTTTTAATCACAATGTGGCAAAAGCAGTTCCAGCCTTTTCCCCACTCAAGCTGAGCAATCTTTATGTAGCTAAAACTCCTTTTTCTTATGTGAATTTATAAGTTAGTACAAGCTCCTTTTAAACCTTCCTGCTGTTGAAGGGATAATTTTCCTCCCTCTACACAATTCCTTTTTAAGATATATAATTTATTAGAGGTTTCCTCTCCTTCCTGTGCTTTTCTGCTCTGGATACTCTATTTATAACCTTTGTAATGTCAAAATTATCTCTGAGAGAAAACATGGAGCTTATATACACAGGCCACACAAATGGGCTCTGTTCCACCAACCAGCCCAGCATCTTTACGTTTCGTTTGTCCTCTGAACAGAGGAAATTATCCTCATGTATTTACATACTGATTTGACTGCATTTAACCTACATTTAATCATTTTATCTACATCTAATTTATCTCCATAAAGTAGCCCTTGTGTCCTCACATGATGCACAGCTCTGCTCTCCCACTGCATCCTTTGATGCGCTGGCCCAGAGTAGTGTCCCTGTGTATAGGGAGGTCCTCCGTCCCGGTTTCAACCCGTCAATGGCTCTCTGACATGAAATTAAAGGTCATATATGTGACGAGTATGAGGTGCTGGGCATCACTGCCCAGAGTGGCGAGAAGCACCTCCCTAGCAGCCTGTCATCACTGCAGTTGCCGTCCCTATACACCTCCCTGCCCGCGCCCAAGTGGTGCAGGGCACCCACAAAGCCTGGGGCTCTCATCTAAGCACAGTTCATCTGCTCATCTGTCACAGGAAGAGTGGATTTGCAACGGAGTCCACGATATCCATGCAGCAGGGTCAGGCTTTGGAATTCACACTGCAGTGTGATCACACAATCACCATCCTTCCACCACCTCCCTGGGTGAGGCCAGTGAGAACTGGAGCAGCTGTGAGGCTCCTCAGGGTCAGGGCAAGGAGAAAAAGGTGCCACCTGGTCATGCACTGGTACCTTCACCCTTTGCTCCCCAGGGGGTCTGCACCCAGACTGCCCTTTTTAGCCCCTAAAAAGGGCTTGACCCACGTCTTACTCCAGAAGAAGAAGTAACACCTCTATTCCTCACAGGGCACTTGTTCCCAGGAGCAATCCCACAGAAATCACTAGCTCTCCTACAATGAATCCCCACACCACAGTGTGGGTTTCAAAGCCTGATCCTGCTGTGGTGGATATCATGGACTCCATTGCAAATCCACTCCTCCTGCTACAGATGAGCAGATGAAATGTGCTTAGAGCCTGGAATGGGTTTTCCAGGGAGGTGGTTGGGGCCCGTCCCTGGAGGTGTTTAAGGCCAGGCTGGATGAGGCTCTGGCCAGCCTGATCTAGGGTGGGGTGTCCCTGCCCATGGCAGGGGGGCTGGAACTTGATGCTACTGGGGTCCCTTCCAACCCTGACCGATTCTATAACTTCTTCCCAGGGAGGGTGACAGGGCACTGGAGGGGGCTGCCCGGGGGGTTTGTGGGGTCTCCTTCTCTGGAGACGTTTGAAACCTGCCTGGACTTGGTCTGGGTGATCCTGCTGTGGCAGAGGGATTGGACTGGATGATCTTTCCAGATCCCTTCTGATCCCTGATGATTCGATTATTCTGCCCATCAGAAAGAAGCAGATTTCAGGAAGGGTTTTGTCAACTACTTAGAACCAGCTTTATTCATTTCTACTTCACTTTTCTTCATGGTGAAGAACTTCCTCCTCACATCAAGTCTCAATCTCCCCATCTCCAGCTCTGCTCCATTCCCCCCAGTCCTGTCACTCCCTGAGATCCTAAAAAGCACCTCCTCAGCTTTTTTGTAGTCCCTTTCAGACACTGGAGGCCACACTAAGGTCACTTGGGAGCCTCCTCTTCTCCAGACTGAACAGCCCCAGCTCTCTCAGCCTGGCCTCATATGAGAGGTGCTCCAGCCCTCTGATCATCCTCGTGGCCCTCCTCTGGACTCGCTCCAGCACCTCCACATCCTTCTTGTAAGAAGGGCTCCAGATCTGGACGCAGTACTGCAGGTGGGGTCTCACCAGAGCAGATTATTAGTTCATAGAATCATTAGGGATCGGAAGGGACCTTGAGAGATCATCCAGTCCAATCCCCCGTCACAGCAGGATCACCTAGACCAGGTCACACATAGCGACTTGTCTGGTGACTCCTTTGTGTTTCAGCATGTTTCGATGACCTTTTCTATTTATGTTTCTCCCTCTTCAGTAAGAGAAAGAATTTATTAGAGAGGAAAAATAGGTGTATATTCTGCTTACAGACCTAGACCTGACAGATCCACAACCAATACAACAACCGTGTCACAGATTTGGCCTCTTCCACCTGCAAAACCTCCCCGGAAAATAAAGAAAACTTAATTTTGCTGTAATAATTTCTGAAATAATTACTTCATCTGCGAGTGAATTTATTACATTAAATTGTCTGCTTGATTTATCTGAGTTAATTATTTCTTAAAGGGGTAGCGGTAAATGTAAGCAGCGGAAGAATCGTGTGCTGCGTCAAGAGCAGACCCACTACTGGGAAAGAATTAGCTGTTCTTAAATGGTCAAGTTAAGCTGCTCCATATAACAAAGTACAAGTTATTGCAAGCAACATCCCCAGCTCCTAAGACCCATTTTAAATAGAGCTGATATCCTAATGATAATCTCTTCCTCCTGAGTAACAGGAAGGAACTTCTACCCAGTGAGGATGACAGAGCACTGGAACAGGCTGCCCGGGGGGTTGTGGAGTCTCCTTCTCTGGAGATGTCCAGACCCACCTGGCTGTGTTCCTGTGTGACTTGGTCTAGGTGATCCTGCTGTGGCAGGGGGATTGGACTGGATGGTCTTTCAAGGTCCCTTCTGATCCCTAATGATTCTATGATCCTATGAACAATGCCAGGTGTTCCTCAGGTTAACAGCCCCCTTTACATTTATTTCCCTTTCTCACATGAAAGAAAGCAGTGAAACGGAAATGCATTCACACTCACACGTGTAAGAGATTTGCAAGTTATGAGGAAGATTTTTGGAGACCTTTTCTCTGGTCAGGGCTCACTGACACATACATCTGCTGAGTCCCTTCTAGTGGCTCCTTTCAGATCTGCTGTGCTTTGTAGGTAACAGAGACTAAACCTGGGATAAAAGGAGCTTGGTGACTGCTTCTGCCTTTTGCCAGCGTTTGCTTGGTCTGAGGAGGATGCTGGCGATGCTGCTGATGGTTCAAAAACACTCAAAACTGGGGAGAACTTCAGGCTTTCAGTGTCTGAAGCAAAAGGCAATTATCTGAGGGCTGGAGAAAAGGAGAGGCTGTTGAACGAAAGATTAAGGAGCGGTGTCTGCTGAGAGAAGGTGTCAGCTTTGAAAAAGCATCTTTTTGACCTAAATCTTTCCCGTTGGGCTCCAGGTGTTTAACTGATCCACATGGCCAACCCTGTGCCCAGCTGCTGCCACTGTAGCGTCCAGCAATCCAGGCTCCTGCACCACCCTCCAAAGGAAAAGGAGCCTTCAGCTGCTGATTTTGCATGGGAGGCAGAGGGGTGGAAGCCCCACAGACCCTCTGCAGGTGGGGGCATGTGGGATGTGTGTGTGAGCAGGTACACACAAGCCTCTATATCCCTCACTGTGCTGCTGCCTCCTTCCTCTGGGGAGCCCATGGGAGACACCCCTGGGAGATGCACCTCTGCGTGTCTCACAGCAGAGAGAATAAAGAAGAGCTTCAGTCTTGTCTTCACACACACACAGCAAAAAAACACCCAAACAAAATAACATGGTAAAAAACCCAACCTGTTTCTTTTTTAATCTAACCAGCAGGGAAGCAAAGGCTGTTAATCAGCTCCTGAGCAGTGAGGAAAAACGTGTGGCTGCAGTACAGTGCACTCAGTACTTTGGCTGAAAACAAAACACCTTAGGACACACGTAACTGCCGTTAAAAAAGCCTTATGTGCCTGTGCAGGTGATTTCCAAAGCACCCCGGTAATTCCAGACTGGAGATGGCTGAGGCAGGCTGGGCTGCTTCATCCAGCTGTCGGGGATGGGGCACCCCAATAAGACAGGGCACTGTGTCGAAGACACCCATACACCCAGCAAACCCTTCCTCTTTGCCTCTCTGCTGCCTGCAGTTACAGAAGAAGCAGGAAGAGGAAGGTAATACCAGCAGTGCTGGTGCGATCAGTTAACACCATGGGAAGCAAAATGCATCACACACAAAAAACAGAGAGAGAAAGATAGATAAACAAAGCGAAAACGAGACTCTTTTATAAATCCATCAGGGCGTCTCAGACACATCACTGTGATCTATAAATTATGAGCCATTGCCTAACACAGCTTGTACCACTTGGTGGCAACACTTCCATGTTTGATTTATTGAACCTTGCATGTAATCTTTCTTCTGATGCTGGAAAGGACACGTGTAGGCTCTGGTACCGGCCATTAATTGCTACAGAGGAAACAAAGAAGTGTTTTGAATGGCTTGGCTGCTACTTTGGAGATGTTCAAGACCAGCCTGGCTGTGTTCCTGTGTGACTTGGTCTGGGTGATGCTCCTGTGGCAGGGGGATTGGACTGGATGGTCTTTCGAGGTCCTTTCCAATCCCTAAGGATTCTGTGATTCTATGATTCTATACTTTCTGTCCAGGGGTCACACTAACCAGCTCACAAGCACTTGTTGGTTTGGGTCCAGAGAGATTTCTAACAGGAAATTTCACACATCACAGAGATAGCAGGGAGCAGCCCTGGCCAGCAATCTCATCCTAAGCACTGGGCAAAACCCAGTTTCTTCCAGTGTGCAACCAGAACCGTGAAGGAAAGTGTTGACCTGCTGCTGTTGACAGGGAGCCAGGTGCTCTAGAAAGCCAAGGTGGATGGATGCAGCTGCACAAGGGTCTCCATTGCAAGTCTGGTTTAACATCTTTCATGTTCACAAAGTTCCTAGACTGCAGATCACTGGCAGGGGACCCATTCATGCAGTTCGCAGTGTCCTGTTCTGCTGCAGCGCTGGGTTGGACGAGACAATTGGTACTAAGGGGAATTAGCTCAAGTCGTACATGACTCCCCTAGCACATGCGATGTAGCAGGATCAATGCCTGCATTCTCCAGAGACTTTTTGTGGTGATGTTAGGTCAGACTGGATGATCTCAGAGGTCTTTTCCAACCTCAATAATTCTCTCATCTCCAGAGGTACATTGCAGACCCTACCATGCTAAGAGCCTAAGTCTGTACAGTAGGGTCACCCCAAGGCTATCAAAGGGCCCTAGGAAAAGCAGCCTGAAGTGTTGCAGCAGCTCAAGGGAATGAGGGTCCTCCTGTGTCTCTGTGGCCACAGCCTGATTCTGGGTAGCAAAGCCATTCTCAGACAGTCAAGCGAGGTTTATGTGCTGCAGGATTCCTCCTCAGCCCAGACGACTGAGCTGCAGGCAGAACAGGGACAATGCAAAAGGCACCTGCATTTACCTAGTCTTCACCTCTCAGGGTATGGAGAACTAATTTAATAGCACTGAACACTTCAGATCAGCAACTGACAAAGCAGATGGCCAAAACACTTTAGGGGAGAAGTTTTCTACACCCTCCTTAGCCCTTTGTGTCAGGGTGCTCTATCCAGAGACGATGGCAGGAGTCGTCCCCTCCAAAGTGCTGAGCCAGTCTGGAGAAGACGTGCCACCTGCAGAGGCAGGGGATGCCCTCATCTCCTCCAAAATGACCTCGTCTGCATCTTCTGGCCATGATTTGCTGGCAAGGGGAGTGAAAGGAAACTGAGAGTCCGATAGTTTTCATGTGTTCCCTGGGCCCGTTGGCAGTGACCAAGCAAAGGAAATACATTAACAATACGGGGGAAATGTTTGGCTTATGATATTCACGTATTTATAGCAGCACAAGTACTATAGGTCCCAACCTTATATAAAATCTTGAAGGACTGCCAGTATTTTTTACAAAAGAGAGAGAAAGCTTTGCAAGAAGTACCCACGGTAGTTCATGTCATTAATAAACACAGCTAGGCTCACGCACTGATCCTCCAAGTGCCTGGATTTACGATCACGTTAGTTAACTCTAGTTCTTTCAGATGTGTTGAAAGGATTAATGACTCAACTGAGGATTCACTTACAATATAAACATCAGCAGGAACTTCTTCCCAGTGAGGGTAACGGAGCACTGGAACAGGCTGCCATGGGGGGTGGTGTGGAGTCTCCTTGTCTGATGACGTTCCAGACCCGCCTGGATCTGTTCCTGTGCAACTTGGTCTAGGTGATGCTGCTGTGGCAGGGGGATTGGACTGGATGATCTTTCAAGGTCCCTCCCAATCCCTAACGATTCTATGATTCTATGATTTCTTCCATCACGGCTCTAGCCCTGTCACATCCAAGCACTGGGTTTGCATGGGAGGGAGACTAAATAAAAATCACCAGCCTTCCCAAACCCAGGCAGAGATGGAGCAGGTGAGGACCCACTGAGTGGCTGAAAGGGGAAGCCAAACATTTAAAAACAGAGAAACCAAAGCAACTTCCTCTACTGACACTTGTTTTTCAACCAAAGACATAATGATCTTGTTGCAAGCCCTGGCTACAGAGCAAAGACATCTTGTTGGGAACTAATTAAAGAATTAGCCAGTGTTTAGCTGCTCGCAGATAAAGGAGCATAAGCTTGAGAAGAGAAGTGTTTGCAGGGAGCTTTTGAAAACTCTCTGAAGACAGCTGAGCTTAAGCCTTGTTAAGCCTCTTCCTTCACCTATTAAACGGCTGTTCAGGCATTTCTCTTTCTTTTTTTTTCCTTTCTTTTTTTCTTACAAAAGAAGCTCCTGGTTCCTCTTGACAGCAGGCATCTTCCCCCCTGCCTGGAGCAGGGGGTGATGTACTACTGTGCAGCAGTGATGAGCACAGAGCACCCACTGACCCCCTGCAGGTGAGAGGAGCGTCTGCACTGGCACCATCAGTAAATAACATTCAAATCTCTGTCACAGCCTCACCCCGAGATCATGTTCTGAGCAGCCCCTTCCCAGGCACCACCACCCTGCCTGGATCAGCACTGTGTCATAGATTCATAGAATCACTAGGGATCAGAAGGGACTTCAAAAGATCATCCAGTCCAATCCCCCTGCCACAGCAGCATCACCTAGACCAAGTCACACAGGAACATATCCAGGCTGGTGTCTCCAGAGAAGGAGACTCCCTTGGGCAGCCTGTTCCAATGCTCCATTACCCTCACTGGGAAGAAGTTCCTGCTGATATTGATATGGAACCTCCTCTGTTCCAGCTGGTACCCAGTGCCCCTTGTCCTGCCAGTAGATGACCTTGAGAAGAGCCTGGATCCATCCTCCTGACACCCACCCCTCACATATTTAGAGACATGAATGAGGTCCCCCCTCAGCCCCCTCTTCTCCAAACTCAAGAGACTAAAGAGATCCAGCTCCCTCAGCCTTTCCTCTCTGACACAGAGACTCTCTGGGTGTGTGTCCCTCATCCTCCAGTTGCCTCCTGGGGCAGCAACAATCACTGAGGGCAAAGGCAGAAGATTCCCACAGCTGGGAGATTTACAGTCCCACTGCAGGTACACAGCACCCTCTGGGTGCTTTGTATGTGGTTAGAGATAAAACAGCCAGCAGGTTGTTCAAGCCTGAACCTTTGGCCAAAGTGAAGTCAGCCTCTTCTTTTCCTTCATCTTTTTTTTTTCCTTTCAATCTTTGTTTTCTTTTCCTTCTTTATTTTTTTCCTGATAGGATAAATATGGAAGTGCTGAGCACTGCCCTGTGTTTCACACATTTCAGGTTTCCACACTACTGGCCCTTTCTTATCTCTACCATTGGGTCAGGCCAACACCTTCTCTCCAGCCCTCTAGGTCTCTGAGCAGCGGTCACACGTGCTGGTGGCCATGCAGGACACTGCCTGAGGCTGCTGAACCTCATCCAGGGCCATTCACCTGGTCAGGATGAAACCCAGGGTTCATCCCCAGGAGATCAGGGATGACAGTGACGGGAAGAGCTGTTGCAGGTAGCTTTGGGCCCTCTATTAGCCCCTTTACACAAACAGATTAAATATATGGGTATTCTATTTCCACTGCGAAGGACTGCAGGATGGCCAGGATGGCCAGGAGCCAGCAGTGGGCCCTCGTGGCCAAGAAGGCCAATGGCATCCTAAAGGGGATAAGAAAGGGGCTGGTTAGTAGATCCAGAGAGGTTCTCCTTCCCCTCTGCTCTGCCCTGGTGAGACCACATCTGGACTATTGTGACCAGTTCTGGGCCCCTCAGTTCAAGGACACAGAACTGCTTCAGAGACTCCAGCACAGAGCCACAGAGACGCTGAAGGGAGTGGAGCATCTCCCTGATGAGGAAAGGCTGAGGGAGCTGGGGCTCTTGAGCTTGGAAAAAAACATGAGGGGGAACCCCATGGATGTTGATCAATATCAAAAGGGCGGGTGTCAGGAGGAAGGATCCAGGCTCTGCTCAGTGGCACCGGGTCTTACTAGGACAAGGGGGCACCGGGTGCCAGCTGGAACAGAGGAGGTTCCCCATCAAGATGAAAAACAACCTCTTCCCACGGAGGGTGACAGAGCCCTGGAAGGGGCTGCCCAGGGGGGTTGTGGAGTCTCCCTCTCTGGAGACATTTAAAACCCTCCTGTACTGTTCCTGTGAGACTGGACCTAGGGGATCCTGCTGTGGCAGGGGGATCAGACTGGATGATCTTTCAACATCCCTTCCAATCCCTAACAGTCTGTGACTCTGTGATTTCCCAACCCTCTGAAGCAGTAATACTCCACAGAGGCGAAGCTACGTGGGAACGGGGAATCAATCTTCCCTAACGTCTCTTCCACTGTCAGGCTGGTTTGTAATTTCCAGCGCTATCGGATGCGTTCTCAGCAGTCATGGGAATTGTTGTGGCAAAGTATATTTAGCCACATCCCTTTGGGTAGGTGCGGGAGGAACACGACCCCTAAATAGCTAGAAGATAACGATTGCTGCAAACGTGTTCACTTCAAGAAAGTTTAGGCAGAGTTCAGAGTAAAGTCAAGTCCTTGTTAGTGTGGTGGCCAATGGCCAGTGCCTTCCTGAGCTGTCCCTACAAACCTTTACTTGGTGAGGAATGTGCTTGGAAGAGAAGTCCCTCTGCTTTCATAGACTCAGAAGGGATCAGAAGGGACCTCAAAAGATCATCCAGTCCAATCCCCCTGCCACAGCAGGATCACCCAGACCAAGTCGCACAGGAACACAGCCAGGTGGGTCTTGAACATCTCCAGAGAAGGAGACTCCACAACCCCCCCGGGCAGCCTGTTCCAGTGCTCTGGTACCCTCCCTGGGAAGAAGTTCCTGCTGATATTTCTATGGAACCTCTTCTGTTCCAGCTTGCACTCAGTGCCCCTTGTCCTATCACCAGATGACCTTGAGAAGAGAGCCTGGCTCCATCCTCCTGACACCCACCCCTCATATCTTTAGAGACATGAATGGGTTCCCCCCTCAGCCTCCTCTTCTCCAAGCTCAAGGACCCAGACCCCTCAGCCTCTCCTCAGAAGGGAGCTCTTCTACTTCATTCATCTTCTCCAATGTCCTCTAACCCCTCCTCAGTGTCAAAGAAATGCTTAGCATGGAAAACTCTCTTGATGTCTCAAGCAGTCAAATCCAAGCCCTCCAGGATAGAAAAGATCTTTTACACGATTTCCCACTCTTCACCACAGTGCAAAAGAACCAACAACGTTCAGAGCACTTTAGGAGAACATGGCAACACGTCCTGCTTCCCTTAGTGGGAGCAGGGAGAAGCCTCCCTCCCCCGCAGCTGCAGGAGAAGACTCTGGGGCTGGAAATGAGCAGAGGAGGATGTGAATGCTGTTAAAAATAAAACTTATCAGACAACGATCGACTCGTGAGAACGTTATCTGATTCAGCAGGAACATGAAAACAAATGGGCATTGCAAGAAGGGGGTCACTAGCAAGGTAACATCAAAACAGCAGGAGGCTCTGGGGGCACCTTACAGTGACCTTTCAGTGCCTGAAAGGGGCCTGTAACAAGGCTGGAGAAAAACTATTCAGTAGGGCTGGGAATAATAGGATGAGGGGTCATGGTTTAAAGCTGGAAAAGGGCAGACTTAGGTCAGACATCAGGAAAAAGCTCTTTACTCTCAGGGTGGAGGATCCCTGGAACTGGCTGCCTAGAGAGGTGGTGGAGGTCCCATCCCTGGAGCCATTCAAGGTCAGGCTGGATGGGGTTCTGGGCAACCTGGTCTGGTGAGTGATGGCCCTGCCTTTTGTAGGTGGATGGACTAGATGGACGTTTGGAGGTCCCTTGCAACCCAACACAGTCTATGACTCCATGAAGTGACCAAGGAAACGTGTCAAGCTGATGGCAACACCCAGAAAGACTGCTGAGGCCAGCAATCTGTGGCACCTCTGTGCCACTACCCTCCATCCAGCTGTGTGCCCCTGCAGCTGTAAGAGACCCAAGGCTGAAAAGATTTGCACAGGACAATGTTTACCACGAGCCAGTGTTTATTGACTCCTGCCACAGTTCTTTTCTTGTAAATACTAACAGGAACACAAACTGTGATGGATGGTAAAACACTGCTAGGGGGTTCTGTAGCAATGTGATGCCAAGTGCCAGCATTGTTGACCAGCATACAACCTGACACGAGAAGATGTAGCCATACCTCACTCAGGTATCTGCTGCGAGTACATGGCAGTCAAAGCAGAACTAGTCATTTGCCTGTAAATAGATGCTTTCTTCTAGATGCAAGTGGTGTTAGAGACAGCTAGTTTGCAAAACAGATGTGTATAATATAACCCAACACTTCCAATAAAGCAATAAGAAGAGATTACAACTGCTTTAAAAGAGAAGGAAAAAAGAGCAGATGTTTACAGACACTACTTTGCAGAGGCCATTCCTTATAGAACTGGGATAATCTAGAGAAAATAAGATTTATTAGAGGCTGCTTTGCTCACAAGGCCAGTGGTTACAGCTTTAAGAATAAAAGTAGTCTCTCGGTGTTCAGATCTGTCTCTTGGCCTTTGTCCCCACACAAGAACCACCCGATGGAAACTGGGGCTCTGCAGACTTCCTAATGCCATTGTACTTGGAAAGGCGACTGTATGTGTTAGGGAGCCATGACATACTTGCATGACACACACATGGCATCCTCACAGAGAGGAGTGGTGAAGGCACATCACCTAAAGGTTGCCCAAAACAACCTAACAAAACCTCTGAAGGGTGAGGAATTAAACGCTTTAAGAGAAACCACTCCTTTCTACAGCTGGGTGACAGGTGGTTTAGCCATAGATGGTTCCATTTGGCAGAGTTTCCTTGGGATGCCCTGCCCTCCCTACTGGAGCAGCTTGTCTCGCCCCAGTTCTTCAGACAAATTCCTTCTGGCAGACCAGTTTGCAACAGCTGCAGAGACAGACAAGAGCAATGTCTGTGGAAAACATCTAACCTATGGATTTCTACACGGCCAACACCCCACCCACCTACCCCAATTAAAGGACCACATCTTCGAGGAGAGCACCCTACTGATCTGGACACAGGATAAAGAGAGGGCTGAGAAACTGGTTTCAAAATCCTGTGCCCTCAGCCTTTTTGCACTGAATTATACGTTATGAAAGAAAAGGACTCTGTGCCACAGTCATCGCTCTCTCCTCTATCAAGATCAGGAAGGCATAGGTTAAAAACTGGAAAGATGGACTTTATTCACAATAAATGCATCTACTGCTCCATGCTCCACCCTGCACACACATTGCTGAAGCCAGCAGTGGTAACTCAAGTACCTTTTTCAACCTACATCTAAAACCCTTCCCTGCCCACCATGGTGTAGGTATCAAGTGAGATGGGCTCTAATCTCACTCTCTACTGCAGGTTTTTTTAATGCTTCCAGACTTGGTCTGCTCTGGTTTAGCTGTCTTTGCCCTCCTCAGGCTCCTGAGTTTCAGATTTCCCTACCATTATCACCTTTGCAATGATGGAGGTTGGGTTTGTGTTGTTCAGTCTCTCCTCCCCAACCCCCTTTTGTGTTTTTTAGAGAATAATCCTCTAGCCCCAACTTTCAACAACTCCCACCTCCCAAAGGGTTATCTCTCCCTCCCAGGGAAGAGCCCAAACTCCTCCTCCACCATGAACAGAGGGAGCTATCATTAAGTTTGCTTTGAGTCTATGTTGTGCTATTTGGAAGGAACCAGAGCAGAGTGTTTTCCATGACATTCCAAGGACATTTAGCAGATATTAGACTTCATCTACTCTTGAATTATTACAAGAGGATCTGTCATACGTGTTCCCTCACACTCCTCTCTTAAGGTACACGGTGGTTGGGCTGAACCAAGCCCAGTCTGTAAGACCATAGCTGGATCTCTGAGAGAAGACAGAGAGAATGAGGGGTTTCTTATCGCAACTGTGTTTAATTCAGACTCAAGAACAGGCTGAAAGATGCCCAGATGCTTTATTCTTTTAAGAGACAGAACTGCTTAAAAACACTCCATTTCTACTACTGTATTTATGTCACTACATTCTTTCCTCTCCTATGCAGCTGTTACCCTTCTGTCAGTGACACTCAATAGTCACCATCGCACGCTGTTGTTTCGACCCCAGCTCCAATGCAGCAGGGCTGCCCTGCAGACCAGACCCATCATAGCTCAGTGCCGCAAACCGGTGCAGGGCCAGTTCAGCAGGACCACCCTCCCCACCGCGGGCAGGTGGCACAGGAGACAGCATCTACTCGAATATTTAGTACGGTCTGAGACACACACACACTGACAACACGAGACAAAATGAATGCAAGTGAGTGTATTAGGTTAAGAACAATCAGTGTGAGTGATAAATACATCCCCCGCCAGCTTCCCAGCTTCATTCAGAGCCATTCTGGACTGCATAGTAAGTGCTGCTTGTAGAAGCTCAGGCAGATTGGAGATAGCTCACCAGTCACTAATGAGTTTTAAATAATAATGGAGCAAATAAAACATGTGCTTTGCCACTTGAACAACTGATCCTAGGGCTGGGACACAGGAGAAGTAGCTACCAGGCATAACAGATCAATCGAAAGGGAATCGCCGTCTTGTTCAGATTACATAACGCATGCAAAGTTAAACAAGGGTGTGAACTAGGAACAAGCAGCACCGAAATCAAGTCAGTTACCCATTACTTAACATACACTAGCCAGGCTGCCAGACAGCTCTTTTCCTTTCATCTGTGTCATGAAAGACACCATAGATGGTTATGAAAACAGCTACAGATGATGAGCATTTAGTGCCCGTGCACCGTGTGCCAGCAGCCTGCCTGCCACCTTCACTGAACTTCGGGGAGAAAAAACAGCTGCTTTCACCAAACCGTGAAAATAGGGAAAGTCCAACCCATCCCGCTCGGAACAGAAAGGAAATGGTTTCACAAACTGTGGACAGAGGCATCACTAATCCCACCCCCACCCTGCCCTGAGTCCTGGGACAGAAAGGGCAGTGCCACTGCACAGCCAGAGTCTGACTCTTGGAGAGCGAACAAACGCCAGGAGATTCGATGGCTGCTGTAGACAAGGACCAGTGTGGGGAGTCGCGCTGTCAGAGCTGAGCCAACGTTCCGCAAGGCGATGGCAGTACATCGGGAGGCCCGTGCGGGACAGACCATAAGATGACACTCTACAAAAATCCAGTTTTATTTCACGTTTCCAATAGCTCTCACTGCCCAACAGCGGTGTGCCACAGATTTTAACCGTGTGAAACTCCTTCCCCATCGAGCTAGACTCCCCACCCCCATAAAGTGCAAATAAGACTCAGGTTTTTACCACTAGTTCGAAAGATCCTTATCTCGGTGACAAGAGTGACCACCAGCCAGTCGGCTGAACCACTAGGGCTTAGCGATACCATTTTTGTTTCTTTCTTAAAAACCCTGGTTACTTTTTCCAGCAAAAGGCAGTAGAAAATAAGCATCCCCTGTGCCAGATGCAGGCGTGACAGGAGGCTGCCTCAAGTACCATCGACAGAAGATGCACGTGCTAGACACAACCAGTGCGCTCTTGTGCATCGCGGGAATTTGTCCTCGTTTGCTGGAAATAGAAAGTCATCTTTGGGATCTTATTTCCTCAAAAAGAGTTCAGGAACTGATGATTAGTCTTCATTAAGAGGTGCTTCTCTCTTCCTTGCATCTGCATCAAAAGGATGAGAAAAAGGAGAGGCTGTTAAGGAGGGGGTTCCTCTGGAAACTCAGAGAATCAAGCTGGTTTGATTTTCAGTGCACAGCACTTCCCATTTCAGACTCATAAAAGGAACTCACTGCCTGGGCTGAAACGCTGTGTGACTCCACAGCATGCTAGCAAGATAGTCACATCAACTCATGTTTGCCCTGTCGAAACTGAATCATAGAATCATTAGGGATCGGAAGGGATCTCAGAAGATCATCCAGTCCAATCCCCCTGCCACAGCAGCATCACCTAGACCAAGTCACTCAGGAACACATCCAGGCCGGTGTCTCCTGAGAAGAATACTCCACAACCCTCTTGGGCAACCTGTTCTAGTGCTCTGGTACCCTCACTGGGAAGAATTTCCTTCTGATATTTCTATGGAACCTCTTCTGTTCCAGCTTGCACCCAGTGCCCCTTGTCCTGTCACCAGATGACCTTGAGAAGAGCCTGGCTCCATCCTCCTGACACCCACCCCTCACATCCCTCTGATCCCTAATGATTCTATGATTCTATAATAGCTTATTAGTGATAGAACAAGAGAAAAGGGCCGCAAGCTGCACCAGGGGAGGGTTAAGCTGGACACTAGGAAAAAAGTTCTACTGAATGAGGGGGTCGAGTCCCCATCCCTGGCTGTGTTTACAGATCATTTAGATGTGCTGCTTAGAGATCTGGTCTAGTGGTGACCTTGGCAAAGTAGGGTTAATGGTTGGACTTGATTGTCTCAAAGGTCTTTCCCATCCTGCATGGTTCTACAGTTCTATGACTCAGTGACTCCCAGTAACTGGAGCAGCCACCTGCACTGGGAAAAAAAAGTCTCAGTAGTTTTTTGAGGACAAAATCAGAAATCACCTCTCTCATGTTCTACATCACTCCCATCATGGATACCAAGGCCAGGCCTGAAACTTCTTCCATCACTTCTCCACATGAAATATCTGACTAGTGATTAGAAATGAAAGAGCTTCCTTAGGAATGTCACCCCCACCTAGCTAGGGAGTTATTCCCAGTCTGACTGGAAATCCCAGGCATTTCCCAGCGAGCACCGACAGAACATCCATACCTGTTAAGCTCCTGAACTTTTTTTTGGCTTCTGCTCTTTCTTCAGCATCAAAATACCACACAGTCATGGCGTATCTGAAAGAGAAGAGAGCTTGTCTTTGTTCCGACCTTTGCCATTAAAAGAGGGCTCTGGAGTTTTATGCTCACGCAGAAAGCAAAACCAAAGCTGGAGGTGTAGGTAAAAACCAGGATGCAAATGGCACACCTTTACAGACAAGGCAACATTTGAAAGGGGTCTGTGATCAAGTAAGGCAGAAATATAGGTGAGAATTTGTTCTTGAGGCACAAAAGAGTGCATGGCCCCTGGTGACAGAGGGCTTACAGGAGCTTACAGACCCCTTTGCATGCTTCTCTGTTCTGGGATGCCTATGGACAGCTTGGGGGTTGCCCTGCATCACATCAGTGTTTTGGAGCCTGTTGACAGACGGTAGCCCTGAGAATCTCTATGGTGATATGAGGGCAAAACTATGACCTGGCATCTTCCAACCTGGCTTGGAAGGTTTCTCCTGTCAGTGGTAAAAGGCTTTTATTCCACCACACAAGGAATCCTAGTGCTGAGTGGCATGATCTAGATGTCAGATGTTTAGGTTCACTTGGTTGGGTTTAGGTTGGACTGGATGATCCTTAAGGTCTTTTCCAGCCTCTTCATTACTGTGATACTGTGATACTACTGTTCAAGCTTGGTTCCATCTTCTGTGATGAGAGAATTCCAAATGAATCAAAACCAGGAAATCCCCTCAAAATCTAGACCTCTATTTTTTTAAGCACAAGTGTATTTAAACAAACACGTGATGGCCATTTATTTTAGGTACAGGTACTGGTAGAAGAGACGCTTCGGGTTTTCTCCTGGCCAAACATTAACACCAAAGCTGCTACTCACCTGGTTGCATAGGAAGGCTGGACTTCATGTGGATTCCTTCGGTCTGACCAAAAAAAGAGTAACCGGTCAAAAATGGGCTCAACGTCTGCTACATAGGACTTTCCTTCTGGGAATATCCGAAGAATCCCACCGTGCAGCTGAAAGAAAAGGAAGAATGACTTAGTTCTGCCTCCTCAGTGTCCAGCACACGAGGAATAAACATCTGATGATAACCAAGATAGCTACATGACGACGGGGAAACCATAGACTGTATCTCCTGGCCACCTTGATTCCCCCAAACAGCTTGTCATAAACATCTGGCTAAACTGAATCAACCAGGCTAACAACAACACTGGCCTGTACCAAACACCGGGAAGCTTCTGAGCGACCAGTCGCATCTCCAGCCCCAGTGTGGACAGGTAAGGCTCCCTCACTGGTAGAGCGCAGTGTACAAAACACATCTTCTCCTTCATTTTATTCACTTCCATTGAAGCGAAATGTGTTGAAGCTAAAATGATAATTGTTCCTCCTATTTTCTGTCCTGCATGCTGTGACGCGTGGTCATCTATTAGTAAGTTCAGGGTAAGGGTGCCATGGCCACCAGCTTGGTGCCTCTGTCTCCAAGCCAGAGGGGTTTTTTTCTCCATCAGGGCATTTTTGGATGGCACTGCCTATATCTGAACTGTGTTCTAAGACCACTCACCTAAGGGGGAAAAGACAGGTTAGAGAGAACATGCACTGGGCAGTTTCCAATAGACAATCCATGTGCATGGTTCCTGCGTTACGACAAGAGCAGCGTAGAGACAGCCTGCAATCCTACAAACCCCTATTTTGCTTCTGACCTCAAGGCACGGTAAATTCCAGGCTGCCTTTGTTGCCTTATTGTGATACAGGCAGAAACACGAGCACCACTCTGTCAAGAGACCCACTGGTATAGAGTCCCAGATGTAAAGGGCAAACCAAGCCATGGGCTTGTTCCTCTTGCTAAGCCCCATCACTTTGTAAGAAAACCACAAAAGCAACTGCCTGAATATCTCCTGCAGTTTAGCCTGAGGAACATGAATGCCCAAGTCCCAGATTTGGGTTGTTTTATTCTCCTGCCAGAATCCACTTCTCCTTCAGTGGCTGGTTTTCCTTTCTAGTGCTCCAGTGCTCTGTCCTCTGAACAAAGCCCAAAAGCCAGCAGCCCTTAGAGGCTCTATTCTACAGCAACAAAAGAGTCTGTGTGTGGGACAGGAGGTGAGTGGTAAGGAAACAGTTCAGCTTCTTCCTTTCAAAGGGTTGCCATGAACACCAAGAACAGAAACACAGAGACCAAGAGCAGACCAGCTGTTCGAAAGTGCACCCGAGTTCACAGAGGCCACCGACAGCTCCCAAGCTGTTTCTGATCTAGCGTTAATTTCTCTGCCCCTTGGCTTACTCACCTTGGAGTCCCAGTTCTTATTCAGGTAATAAATACAGGTGATGCAGCGCCCGTCGCCGTTTGGATTGTCCACATGACGAACGTACCCAGTTCCATTTCCAGGATAGCAAGCAACCATAGCCTGCAAGGTAACGATTGTGAAAACATTAAATTCTGCAGGATGCTCACCTTCACTTTGCCTTTGCTAAGCATTCTCTCACTGCCAGCTTGGCTCATTTGTCAGATGATCAAGCCAAACCATACAGCAGATGCCACCTGAAGGTATCATCGCCCCGGCTTCTTTCACTAGATGAGTCAGCCAGTGTGAAACTCCAAACGGGAAACAAATATCCTTCACATTTATTTCATACACACACTAAAGTAGGAGGGGGAGAAGCCTAATTAATCTAACACACTACACTGAGGGAGCTGGGGTTGTTCAGCTTAGAGAATGAGACTCTGGGAGGACTCTAGAGCTGCCTTCCAATGTCTTAAAAGAACCTACAGGAAGGCTGGAGAGGGACTTTTCACAGAGGGATCTAGTGACGGGACAAGAGGAAATTGTTTTAAGCAGAAGGAGAGTAGATTTAGACTAGATCTTAGGAACAAGTTCTTCAGTGCAAGGGTGGAGAGACTTGGAATCAATTGTCTGAAGAGGCTGTGGCCCCCTCCCTAGAGGTGTTCAAGGCCAGGTTGGATGAGGTCCTGAACAACCAAGTCTGGTTGAGAGGCATCCCTGTCCAAGGCAGGGGGGGGTTGGAGTAGATGATCTCTGAGGTCCCTTCCAACCTGAGCCAGTCTGTGATTCTATGTGTGGTTACAAGCTTCATGTTCTCAGAATCACAGAATCTCTTTGGTTGGAAGGAGGTCATCAAGTCCACCCATGAACCAGCACCGCCAGGTCACCACTACATCAGGTCTCTTACACGTTACGTGACTTTGAGGCAGTTTCAGGTCAAGTTTCCTTAGGTTTCTAAAGAGGAGCAGTCATTGCAAAACTGAGCAGTCATATCGAAAACAGAAAGCAATCCCAGGTTGTCATGCCCTACCTACTACTACCACCATCCTCCTTCTCATCTTCCAGACCTTGTGTCACCTTGCACAGTGAGGGTTCCCAGGAGATGGGGGTGAAGGTCCTTAGAGCAAAGCCTGCAAAATCTGCAGCTCCTTTGCTGTGTTTGAATGGGACAGTGCCTGTTTGTTCCCATGGCCTCAGCCCCAGAGCTTTCAGCAGAATACTTCTCACCTTGATCTCTCCACATCAGCTGATCCAACTGTCTAGTTCCTAGGTCACCTGACACAACTGCCTAGTTCACCCTTTGTTTAAATTTCACCTTGAATGATGAGATAAGCCTAACCTGAATTACTCCAAACCACAGTCAGCAGGTCTTAAAAATACTTTTACAGCAAAAGCATTAAACTTGGCACCACTGGCAGCCTGAGGAGGATGCAGGGAAGAGCAGCTGAGGCTGCTGGCAGAGCACCACATCTTTGTCTCAGTCACTCCATCACTGCTGGTGCTACTTAGGAGTGATACTGTTCACCTCCCATGAAAGGAAGCAGCACTGATAGGAGTCTTGCTCCTTGTGACATCTCCCTTCACTGCCTGCTAGTAATGGCAGCATGAGTCATGGGATTAAACTTGGTTGGAAAACTGGAGGCAGTATCCAGATGTGGCTTTCCCATGGCTCAGGAGAGGGTGACAAACACTCCTCTCCATCTGCTAGCTGTTCTCCTGTGACTATTGCCCTGGATGCTGTGGTGCAAGAGCACACTGCAGACTCACATGCAGCTCACTGCCTACCACAGCCCTCCAGCTGCCCTGGGGAGGGGAGCTGCACCCCAGCCTGGTAGCCCCCATATGGTTCTGCTGCAAGGGTCTCTTCCTTCCTCGGGGCAGGACTTAACATTTGCCCAGGTTTAATTTCATACAGTTCCCACTGAATTGTTCCTCCAGCCCATCTGGGCTCCTCCTGGTGGCAGTCCTACCCTCGAGTGGGCTCTGCCAAGTGCTGCAGGTTAAGGGTGGTTAAGAGACCAGGTCCCAGGAGACATCCCCAAGGTGCTCCATTTTTACCAGCCTCTAGATAGAACATGACTGATTAACCACCACCCTCCCAGCTCAACCAGATTTTAGCCATCCAGACCTTAGTAACACCCTAACTTTAAACACAAGAGCACTGTACGTGCCTGTGCCACACAACCGGGATGTGACTGTGCACCACACAGAATCATTACGGTCGGAAGAGACCTACAAGATCATCCAGCCCAGACATCAACCCAACCCCACCCTGTCCACTAAATCATTTCCCCCAGGGCCACATCTACTCATTTTTTTAACAACTCCACGGATGACGACTCTATCACATCCCTGAGCAGCCTGATGCAATCCTGACCACTCTGCCAGTGAAGACGTTTGTTTTCCTCATATCCAATCTAATCCTCCCCCCCCTTGCATGACGAGCCCCCAGTGATCTCCAAGCACAGCTGATAGCACTGAAGACTGACAGTACACACTTTACCAACAGCAACTGAAATGTTTATCTAGGAACCCCAGAAGTCTTGTGTTCTGCTTCCAAGCACATGCTAAAGCTCCTCACGGGACACCTGACGAGCCGGAGTAGCGCACACACTCCTCGGATCACAAAGGCACTTTGTGCCAACAGACACCAGCACACACGTTTCTGCAGCCAGGACCCTCTGCTACCCAGAACAAACCATTCACAGCCAGCTAGGACATGTGTACATGTACTGCTGCAGGAACACTGCGCTGCACTGCGAGTCACGTAGGAACTGACTTCCCTCCCTGTCACAAGCCCCAGCAGAAGCTACCTGCGGGCAGCAGTCACCAGAGCTCTCTCATCACCCCAACACCTCCGGCTGCAGCTGCTGGGGGGCTGGTGGCCTGTGGGGACAGGGGATTATGCTGAACAAGAGTGAATTCCTTTAATTCCAAGTAATAAGCCCTCTTCCATCATGCATGGCAGTTGGTGGGACGTCCTGCTGTAGGTCCTGTCTGCTCCGTTGTCACTGCTGTTAAACAGCTCTGCAGAGGAACTTACATTTCACTATCAGCCTGATAACAGCAGTGAGGGACAACCTAGTGCTGGAAACAAGTCTGGCACAGGGACACAAGCATGGTGGAAACCACATGCCATCTGTACCTGCAGCACAGAACTAGTCAGAGGGAGCTGTACCCTCACATCCCTGTCCAGCCCCAGGTCCCAGCTGCTAGCACAGCAGCTCAGGAGGGTGCACCCTGCACCCACCCACACACAGCAAGCTGGATTACATCACACAGTTAAAATAGTAACCCTGTGCTAAACCTGATCTTCTTAGGCTGAGGTGACCCTGGGAGCTGAGGAGAGGCTGGTGATGGAGCAGGGTTCCCATCGGACACACAGCTATACCCAGGCTGGCTCAGCCGAGTTCTGCTAATCATAACACAGTAATGATGCACGGAGAGAACAGAACTCTGCTGGCTGACAATACCTCATTTTAAAGTCATTCTACAACACTAAATTAGAGACCTTAAACAAGTTTAAGACAGTGAAGGAAATGAATTTAACAATTTGGACTTGATGATCCTTGGGATCCCTCCCAGCCTGGTCTACTGTTATTCTACTGTGAGTCTCCTTCTGGAAAGCAGACATCATTCCAAGACTACTGAACCTCCTAAAATGAGTCTCCCTCTGGAGAGCAGACACAACTCCAAGTCCACTGAACCTCCTAAAAACCCCATAATCAACCCAGTGCCACTACTATTTTTTTAATGCCACAATCAAAAAGCTGCTGAAGATTAACAGACTGTGGCGCAGCTCTCTGATGGGATTGAGGTGCTTTACTCTTACCACCGAAACCTGGGCAGAAGGCCAGGCTTTTCTTTCCCCCCACGTAATACGTTCTCTCAGCAGAACGTGTGCTTTGAGTCCAAGCCATCGCAGCATTATTTATTTATTTCCAGCACGCACCTTTTGCAATTGAAACGAGTCCCTGGGGATGGAGAAGTGGAACAATTCCCACAGAAGCCCAAGACACGCTCTAGCTCGGCTTAAAGAAAAGAGAGTGGGCAAAACAAAAAGTTTTCTAGTAGCAGCAGCAGTAGCAGCAGCAAAGGGGGGAAGGCAGCAGTGAAATATCCTTCTTCCTGGCGTGGTGAATATTTGAATGAAACCTTAAACAATGAAGGGAAATCATTCTGGTCCTCCTAAAGCCTGTTGAAACGATATCAGGCTTTATCAGAGCGGGCGCTGGAGCAGCTCCAGAGCAGATCACGCTGGCCTCAGCAGGGACTCCAGCTGTTAGCACTACTTTCGGATCCGTTCAAAGCAAACAAGAAACAGGAGATGAGATGCGTGACCCAGACTGAACGTAGGTAACCCACGAGCACACTGCTATTTGCAACTTTGGTGCACAGGTCCAAAAGCCAGAGGCTGGACCGTAAGACTCAAATGAGGTGAGCAAGCAGAGTGTCAGGAGACGTTCCAGACCCGCCTGGATGTGTTCCTGAGTGACTTGGTCTAGGTGATGCTGCTGTGGCAGGGGGATTGGACTGGATGATCTTTCGAGGTCAACTTCCGATCCCTAATGATTCTGTGATTTCCTATCAGCTGTTGTGTGCAGAAAGGCACACTCTGGTTTTGGAAGCATCTCCCCCTTCACTAACCAACTCCAAGTCTAAATGGACTATAGCAGGCAGTAACAAGCAGGAATGTACCCGATTTTTTATTGTTATTTCATTGTTTTGACAATGCAATCCATCACGAGGGCTGTTCACCGGCTCAACTTCCCCGTGTAAGCACTCTGCGAACACTTCTGCAACATCTCTACTTATTTTAAGTCTAAATGGATGGATGTGTCTCAACAGCTGCACAGTTATAAGCTCTGCTGTACAGATGCATGGCTTTGCAGTCACACACGCACGATAATCTGAAGACCAATGCTCTGGTGGTCTAGCTGACAGTCACAAATTAAAGCCTATGAACCTTGGAAGACAAAAAGCAAATCATCAAGACCGCAGTCTCTGCTCTGTCGTTTTCAGAGCTGTGAGGTGTCCCGAGAGGGTGCAAATCAACCAGCAGTTAAACAAGCAGTAATTACCAGCTTTAGTAAGGAGCCAGGAATCATCAGTAAGTTCCACGCTGCACAGAAGCTCACAAAAATCAGTTATTCATCATTCAGTGTTTAAGTATTACACCCGAGTGAGCCAGAGAAATCTGCAAGTCAATCTGCAAGACACCAGAGCAAGGTTTGGAGGCAGATAAAAAACAACAGTTCCATAGAGAGGGTTTTTCAGTGCTTCTAGCAAGGGGAAAAACAAATTCTTTCAGCTGATAGCCAGGACCACGCTGTGAGGCATCACTGAGCTGCATCTCACAAAATAAGCAGCGCGGGAGTAGACCCATACTTGGAACAAAACGCTGCAGAGAATAGCTCAGCTAGAAGCAAGCTGTAAGTGGAACAAACATTGAGGCAGTGATGATAAGGAGATGTTCTCTGTTCCTGCTAGCACTAAGCCAAGACCCCAGTGTACTCCCAGTGCAGACTGGTTCTTTAACCCTATGGCAACCCCTGGAGACACTCAGGGTCAGGTTTCATGGGGCAATCTGGTTTAATGAGTCATGTCATAGAATCACAGAATCATTAGGGATCAGAAGGGACCTTGAAAGATCATCCAGTCCAATCCCCCTGCCAGCTCCCTCAGCCTTTCCTCATAAGGGAGGTGCTCTACTTCCTTCATCATCTTCGTTACTCTACACTTGACACCCGCCAGCAGCTCCATGTCCTTCTTGTCCCCGCTTGTTATAGGAGTGTTGGACTTGATGACTTGGGAGGTCTATTTCAACCCTATGATTCTACTTTCCTGTTGCACCCAGCGGCACCCCAGTGTTTTCTATCATGCAGCTTGTACCAGTTAAAGTATTCAGGAACATTATTAAGTGTTTGTTTGAATTTATGGGAAACACTCAACTGCTACGCTGAAGCATGAACTAGGAAAACTGGTCTAAATGAATTGTCTGTAGAGGCAGGAGGGAACAGAAGGAACACAGTTATGTTGAATCACCACAAGAAATCAGAGAGATTCACTTCATGCTTGCTGAAAAAGGAATCACCAATTTCAAGTAGGGAGGGTGAAACCCTGCTTGTTTCAGTCAAGCAGAACATGAAATGGGTGTCAGCGGCAGTCTTGCATGAGAAACCAGCACTCATTTCCTCACCCCTAACTTGATTATCAGCCTTCAGCCAAACAGCCATTTGATTTACGGAGCTAAATCTACCCACCTCCTCTTTGATCAGCTTGCTCAGAGGTGGAGGCAAGGGGAAAGCTGTGTGAGCATGCAACCCAGTTCTAGATATTAAGAAACACTGGGGAAAGTGCTAGAATTTGGCAGGGCAAGGCACCTGCATGTTTTCACTTCAGCTTTCATCTCCATCCAGAGGCTTTAACCAAAGCCATATGGAAGACTTCTAAAACGCAAGAGAAAGTCAACTGAAACAACAATAGAATCCCTGGGGCACTGACCTTCTGTCATGAAACACACAGCAGATCAGACTCTACTAGCTCAGCTACAAGCAGTTTGCTTCATCCTTGTAGTCCCACGCAACAAAGGTACCTTGCATGCAGATGTCAAGTGACTACTGAAGAGCCAAGTGAGCCACGGCAAACAAGACAGGAAAGGCTGACAGGACCCTGTACCAGCACAACACCTTGGACATACTGACACAATCACAGGCACTTCTGCTTCTGTTCTTGTATTCTACCAGGAACCCTTATAATTTCAGAGGGAAGCAGAAGACATCTAGACAACAAGACTTACAAGGAGTGGCCAAGGGAGCTGGGGCCTCAGGAAAAGGAGCTGAGGGGAGACCTTGTCACCCTCTACAACTACCTGAAGGGACACTGCAGAGAGGTGGGTCCTGATCGTGTCTCCCAGGTCATTAGTGTTAGAACAAGAGGTACTGGCCTTACACTGCGCCAGGGTAGGGTTAGGCTGGACATCAGGGAATACTTGCTTTACTCAAAGAGCGGTTGGGGATTGGAACAGGCTGCCTAGAGAGGGGGTTGAGTCCTCATCCCTGGATGTGCTTAAGGAGCACTTAAAAAGTTCCTTCTGATATTGATATGGAACCTCCTCTGTTCCAGCTTGCATGCATTGCCCCTTCCAGCAGCTCTGTGTCTTTCTTGAACTGAGGGGCCCAGAACTGGTCACAGTACTCCAGATGCAGTCTCACTAGTGCAGAGTAGAGGGTAAGAAGAACCTCTCTCGATCTGCTAACCCCTCCCCTTCTGATCCCCCCCAGGATGTTGTGGCCCTCTTGGCCACAAGAGCACATTGCTGTCTCATAGTCATCCTGCTGTCTACTAGGAGCCCCAGGACCCAAAGCCACATCTACATGTTTCTTGAATACATCCAGAGATGGCAACTCCACCACCTCTCTGGACAGCCCGTTCTAATTCCTGACACCTCTGCCAAGGAAGAAATGTTTTCTGATGTCCAATCTAAACCCACCATGATGCAGCTTGAGGCCATTGCCTCTTGTTCTATCACTAGTGATCTGGGAGAAGAGACTGACCCCCACCTCTCTACAACCTTCCCTTCAGGTAAAGA
This sequence comes from Upupa epops, assembly GCA_013397515.1. Lineage (NCBI taxonomy): Eukaryota > Metazoa > Chordata > Aves > Bucerotiformes > Upupidae > Upupa > Upupa epops. The sequence continues at coordinate 1,060,584 of VZRI01006783.1, forward strand.
GCAATAAGGTCTCCCTCAGCCTCCTTTTCTCCAGACTCACCAACCTCAGTTCTCTCAGCTGCCCCTCGTAATACCTCTCCTCAATGTCCCTACAGCTCTTGGTGACTGTCATGTTATCTAGCAGTACCTCAAGAAGCCCTAATAAGCTTTGAAGCCCTACGGAATCTGTGTGTAAGGAAGCTAGATCACAGATTGTGCTGCTTTAAAAACCAGCTCCCTATTAATTGAAGCCGTGATGGGGCTTAAGCAGCTTTTCTAATGACTGGCAACAAACCCGAGTTCTTCATTGCCTGAAAAGTCCTACTGATGTGAAGGCCAGCTTCAGATTGTGACTGGTTTTTATTTCTTTTCTCAGCAGAACACCCACTTAGAGATAAATCTGGATGCCCTTCAAGCCCGAGCTGGCTGCCAGGCAGTGCCGCTGTGAGGAGGGAAGGCAGGGAGCAGCCATGCCTCGTGCTGGCAGCAGCCATCCGCCACTGCCAAGAGAACAGGCAGCACTCACGATCCAGGCTCTGGAGACAGCAGGGAGTCCTGTCGAGCTAAACCCTTTACTGGATCCTGGAGTGATGGGGCAATTCTGGAAACTGCAAAAGGGAGAGGTTCCCCAGGCTTTGGAAGAGAGAAAACTCCCTTGTGGTTTCCTGGGCAGAAGAGCCCCAGCCATTCATTTTCCGCTGCGCACTGTCTGTCTGCACTGATTCTTTTGCAAATTCTTGTAAAGCCAAGTGAAATAACACGTGTTGCTTCAGAGCTGGATCCTTTTTGTCCAGACAGAAGAAACAGAACATTTAAACCTAAGGAAACACATGCTAACTTGCCACAGGACAGCACTGTCCTTGCAGCAACCATGTCTGTCTCTTCTCATAATTTAGAATCATAGAATCATTAGGGATTGGAAGGGACCTTGAAAGATCATCCAGTCCAATCCCCCTGCCACAGCAGGACCACCCAGACCAAGCCCAGGCGAGTTTCAAATGCCTCCAGAAAAGGAGACTCCACAA
>VZRI01006783.1:1066360-1094423 GCA_013397515.1 Upupa epops
CTTGGTCTAGGTGATGCTGCTGTGGCAGGGGGATTGGACTGGATGATCTTTCAAGGTCCCTTCCAATCCCTAATGATTCTACGATTCTCAATTCACTTCTACTGGATGCCATTTCAGAAGGGGAAGGCACAGTCACAGTCTTCAGCAGCAAACAGAAGACTCTGTGGGTCCTTAACACCCTAAGAACAGCCACGTTGAGGACTAATTGACACTTCCCAATTTTTCAAGTCATTATTTTTGTCTCCTCTCCCAAACTCCACTCCCATTTTGGTTGGGGTTGTTTTGTACCCACAAGGTCCACTGAGGGAGAGACAGTGTGCATGAGACTTTCATTACTCCCTGGACTCCTGGGCCAGTCAGAAGGACCCATATTGGCACCCACTGCCTTAGAATCTGCTGTCCAACTGCCTCACACACAGGTCTTCCCATGCAGGCTGGCATTCCCCAGCCTGCACTGGCTATCACCTACCTGTCTGTATGCAGTACTGGAGTAACTGCTGCTGTTAATGGTGTAAAACAAATTGACCACAAGATAATCAATAGCAAAGGTCGGATAAGAACTGTAGCTGCTATCTGCATCTTCCATCAGGGCTCACTGCTCCCTCCCAGGACACCATGCAGAAGACAGCCCCTATTTCAAGCTCAAGAGAAAAGGCTGACAAAGAGCAGGGACGGCACAAGAAATCACTGCAACTTTTCCTGAAGTTTCCCAAACACATTCTAACACAGACCAAACCAAGCACCAGAGGAGGTACTACAGCCCCATCCATCTGAAAGAGCCTTTGATAAAAAAGGAAGGTGGTTAAATGAACTGCCCAGCCAGAGCCCAAACTTTAAAAACCATTTGGTGTTATCAATTTGTATGAAAAATTACAGTGCAAGAGGACAAAAGCCATGATCAATTATTATGACTATGCCTTACAGATGAGACAACAGCAAAACCCAAGCCGTCGTGTGAACTAGAGCTATGTGAGACTTAAAATGTTGTCCTCTTGCCGCAGAGTAGGATGAAATTCCCCGATGTTTGGCAAAACCAAACAAGATGGGGCCACCATTTCCAGCTGCAAAGCTCTGGGCAAACTGGTTGCAGTCAGTACTCCTGCAATTTATACTGTTCACTGTAGCCTGGGTGGCTGGTGGTGTGTACTTTGGTTAATCCTCCATGGAAGCATCGTGGTCAGCAAAATCTCCTGCATGACTTTATAACGTGGAAAAAAAAAATCAGGGCAACAAGTAGCCTGTTTAATCAACTGCTTTCTGCTAAGTGCTTTGCTCAGTGGCACTAAGTTTCTTTGTCTACTAATCTTATCAAAACACCATGACAAGAGAAAAATGACCGCAGGGAAAAGCTCCTTGCTGCCACTGGGAGATAGTAGCTGTGTATGTGTGAGTGAGTGATGGAGGGGAAATGGGGCTTACAGCTCTCTCCCAATCACTCACAGCAGCGGTCAGGAGTGGTGTGCTGATGGGATGACATGCCTGTGAATAGTTTAAACATTAAGAGATAGATTGTCTGCCTGGCACGAGCCTCCTGCATCTGTTTTCTCCCTCTGCCTCACTGCCTCAACAGCTGGAGAGACCTTCTTCTTTCTTTTCTGACCAACTCTCTGTCATCTCTGTTCAAAGCAACAAAAGGGCTAAAACAAATTACTGTGTAATGTTAGGCATCAATCAAAGTGTTTTGTCAAGCCCCACCAGGTTCTGTGCCCACACAACGGTTACTCTCCCCAGAGACCACCACAGGGACCACCAGCTGCCCAAGGTACAGGTAGCAGCAGCAGTTCCCAAAACACCTCTGCCCAAGAGCCCCTCTACTCATGCAATTCTACCCTTCCACAGAAGCTTAGGGAGTCTTGTATTGCTGGCAGCTTCCTAACCACGTTGTTTCAGTCTCCAGTTCTGTTACAGAAGGATTACAGCCATGATAAATCCAAACCAGGGCTTCAAATTCCCTCGAGTTGGTATGCACACATCCTCCCCCATAAATCTAAAGCCAGCAACACTTATTCGCAGGCTTCCCTGCCTGACCTCCTTGTTCTCACAAGCCATTCACTGCAAGATGGATGAGCAGTACGCGGCCTGCTGGTGCCAAAGGACCACTTGCCCCTGACCTCTTCCACAATGGGAAAAGGCAATCCAATTGAAACAGGAGCAGGAGAGAACTTTGTTTAAAGTCAATACCTCAAAAACAAACAAAAAAATAGAAAAGAAGAAAATAACAGCCCAAAACCAACCCAAACCACTTCAGCTCTCTAAGAGTCGTCCTGTAACGTTCTGCGACTCTTCTAAGTGTGTCGGTCTGTTCAGTAAACATCAAGAGTTCACCCGATTAAAAATGAGTTAATGTTTTGGTCGTTGCTGTTTTATCTTCTCCCTCTATCCCACCCCTTCCACTTATGGAGAGGAATTGCTCAAGGAGTACAGACACTGTTGAACATCAGCCACCACCCCAGGATAAAAGTAAAAAGATCTAAAATTCAGTGCAGCATAGGAGAAAGAAGAGGAAGATGATGCTTCCAGGGACTAAACCAAGCCACACAGGGTAAGGGATTGTGTCACACTGAGCCACCATCCAGGTAAGTTTGGAAGTCAAAGAGGAGGCTACTGTAAAATCAGATAAAGACACTCAGATTAACTCAGGCAGCTGGAATCCCTAATGCAAAGAAACAAGTTCGCTTTTACTGTGTACATTCTGCCCTGCATGGGTTCCGAGCACTAACACATCTCCGTTTATTAACCACACGAAGCTATTAGCAGTGAGCTGTGATGAACTGAATTATTCATTAATAATTATCTTGGGAACAGGCTGCTACAAATATCAACAGCAAGGACCAGCTCCCCTCCCTCCCAAAACGCCAGCTCAGCAGGAGAGGGCACTGAACTCTGAATCTTGATGTTTTCCACAGCAGCTCTCCCAGGATACAGTGCCTTGCAATGGAGTGCACACCCCACAGTCCAAAGGACAGGCACACCCCGTACCCAGCGGCGTTAATGGCACCTGCACCAGCGTCCCCTGCACACAGCGGTGCCAGGTTCCCACTGATACGTAACGAACCCTCACACAGGGACACACAGATTCGCTTAGGGCTTGCAGTATGGATGCCAGGAGGGTTAGCCCTGCAAGGCTCTGACTTTGAGAGCTGATGTAGTGGTTGGTGCTGAGAGGAACTGGTTCCAGAGCAGTAATAACAGATGAACTACTGAGGAAAAACCAGTATGGGGCAGATCATGGAAAACTCCACTGCTTTGCCATCAATGTGTCTATCGTGACTCATCCACAGGGTCTTTTCCAACCCGAATGATTCTGTGATTAAGCACTGCTTGACTGCAACACTACAGATAGTACAAAAAAAGTCAAGCAACCTACCCTAATGCCATAAACACGAGGATAAACTCAGGATAAAGAGACTACTCCTTACATCACCTACTTTGACTTATTCCCATTTCTTTTCAGGATTAGCCACCTTTCTGCAATTAGAGCACATAGACCTGCTTCTAATGCCATGTAAGAAAGGTCACTAAGTCAGTAACAACTTCTGTGGGAGAGGAGGACAGCAGCCAACTGGCCACCAAAGGGTCTAGTGTAGCACATGCTGAAGACAGCATGCTTTTTCCTCCATGGAATTAATCTATCAGTGCACCAGAGTCAGGTTCTTAGGAGAGGCGATAGGTAACAGGTACCCACTTCAAGCTGCTTGTAACTTCAAAACCCAGGTATGAGCACAAACACCATCCCCTAGGAGCTACCCCTGCTTTTGAACCCACTTACAGGTATGTGCATCGATGCCTGCAAAACATTGACCCTTTTCTCCAACACTCTGAGTGAAGAGGCAACCTGAATGGTTTCCCCAAGTGCCTCTTTCCAAGAAGGATCTTCTGAAAGTTTCAAGTCATTGAGAATAGTTCAAAGAAGAGCAAAGCCATAGAAACAAGCTAATATGCCCAAGTTTGTACTCATTTAATGCTCGGATTGTCAAGTAAAAATTATACATTCCTGTGTATAATTAACCAGGCTAACTAATCTTGCTTGACAAACACAGATATAAACATCAGCTTTGACACCGAGCCAAAGCAACCACTCTAGGATGTGTGCCAGTGCTGGATTCCTCAGTCTGATATCATAAAGCAACTTGTCTGTTGTATTTACAGTTCCAGTGGCTCTGGACTCTGCCGGCAGCTGGCCAGAAGAACAGATTTGAACCTACCCCTTATGCCAGAACATGTGTGTTTGGTTATGCCCATTTCGTCTGGGTGGTGGTACCTGCCAGACCTCCCATGGCAACGCTATGAAGGTATCAAAACCCCATTGACACAGACAATAGATCCCTGTATTTCTATGGGCACTAGTGCTCTATAGCCTGTTTTCTGTTGTCCTGCTCATTGCATCCCCACCTCAAGCCAGAAAAGGCAGCCTTCTACGCTGCATTTTAATTGCAAAGGATAAAATTGAAATCCTATAGAAGAGAGCTTGGGTTTCTTCACCCATAAATGCAGAAATAACTCTGAGTTATGAGGGATTTGATAACACCGCTCAACCCGAGCTTGTGACACCTCCTGACATCCTCAGGAACAGAAACTCTGGCAACAACCTGCTAGACAGTTCACGTTTCAGCACCTACCCAAGATCACCCTGTTGTGTAGCAGGCAGAAGGACCTGCTCTGGTTTTCAGCAAACGCCCACTAACCATCAAGTGCCACCACAACAGACCTCTCTCCCTCTGCAACAGACAGCACCAACCAGGGTGCTGTGGCTACAAGCAGAGGATGCAGAAAACGTCCCATTAAAACAGTGAAAAGCCCATAGAAAGATTTGGAATGAAGTTTTCAAGAGGGTTCACATCCCACGTGGACTTCTAAATTCAATAATCTCATACTAGAAATGCTTTTCTTGAACTTCAGGACATACACTTGGCGCTGGATGCGAGCAGTTGGGTTCTGAGCTAAAACCATCAGTCGTAGGCTTCCTTCAGCATACGTCAGCTCTTAGGGTTATGACATCTTGCCTTATTTTCTGTCCAGTGGGGTTCACTGATGTCCAGCAGACACAGCATGAGATCAAGGTTCTCAAAAGCAGCAGACATGGATTTCAGCCCACAGTGGCACCCAAGAGTGTAGAGTCCACACAGAGCACAGCCACACCAGTTCAAAGTACCTTCCACCTCTCGCTCATGAGGACCAGCTCAGCCACTGGCAGGACGACAACTGCTGACTCAGCTGAGGTGGCCCAGAGCAACAGGTGCTGACGGCATCGCTCTGGCCCCCGTCTGACCATGGGAGAGCTGCCCTTCTCCTGCAGAGCTAAAATGTGAAAGGTGAAACAGGCACAGCCCCTCTGCAGCAGATGAGCAACCCAGGCACCCTGCTGCCAACACAGCTTTTACAGTTCCACACACTGGCCAGTCAAGCCACTTGCTGTCAGTCCTTGTCCCTTGCCCTCACCACAGCAGTGACTTCCAGAGCCCAGGGCTCCCCAGCACCTGAGGACAGATATCCCAAACTCCACAGCACCTGGCACATGATCTTTGAGGTCTCTTCCAACCTGAATGATTCTGTTACTCTAAATTTGAGAGAAAAGATTTTTCCCATCAATTGAAGGAGAAATTTCTTTATTCAGAAGGCTTTTCTTCTGGACTGTTGTCCTGCTTTTTGTATTAAAAAATATTGTTGCTTTCAGTCATTTCCTTATAACACAGGGATTTTTCTACAGGGTGCTCCCTCAAGGCCCCATAAACACCAATTAACTGGATGGCTTTGGGACTTGAGTGGTCAGAAGTTACAGCTTTCACACCAGTCCCTGTAGCATCATCTGTCACTCCAGGTGACTGGCTCCACCAAGTTGCAGCTTTGCTTCCTGGCCCTGACCACCCACCAGCTTTTCTCCACCAAGTATCAAAACTCCAGCTGAGAAGAGAGAGAGAGAGAATTCCTCAAAACCAGAGTGACTTCTGTCCTCAGGCCAGAGAATCCCTCTGAACAAGGATATGAGTCTCCCACTGAGGAGAAGCCAGGTCAACCCTCAGTAAAGGGGAACCACTGTGTTCATTTACTAGGAAATGAAAACTCTAGCTGAACCGAATGAAGAAGCCAACAAGCAGCTGGGTCTCTCAACAAAAGAGTTCCTTAGAAGAATGTTAGTTGTTTATTTTGATCGTTTAACCATGGCAGCTAATATTACTTTAAAATATTATTTACTCCAAGGAGAGATTTGGATCACTGGGCTGCAAAGATGAAAGGTTACATTTAATTATCAGCCCTGAAACATCAACCAACAGCTCTTAAGACAATCCAGTATCCTTGTAAAAACTTTACTTCTGACCACTCTCTTTGATGCAGTCCTAACTTCCTTGTAATGCTGTTGGAATTAGTTTCTCTCATGTAGCCACAACGAAAGCTTCCTGGGCAACAGTAGTTCTTCTTCTATTTGCATTGATACAAGACCAGTATGAAGCACATCTCGCTGAGCTGATAGAAGTTCATTTACTAAGCAACCATCTTTCCCTCTTCAGCTGAAGACTGAAGTTGTACCGTAATTTAAAAGCATAAACCTCTACATAACGATCATTATTTATTACATAGATTCGTTCTCATGACAAGAGTTGTCATCGTGAAGCCAAATGCTTAAACCTGCCACAATTGCTCTGGACTCAGCTCTATCTAACACCTGTATCCAAAAACAAATTGTAACAGCAAGTGTCCACCTAAGTTCTGGTCCAGTTGCTCAAGAACACCTCACACTCCACCACATACTACACTGTGGAAGTTTTCTGAGCAAGTTCCACCGCAGTAGGAGGAGAAACTTCTTTACTGTAAGGGTGATGGAGCCCTGGAACAGGCTGCTCAAAGAAGTTGTGGAGTCTCCTGCTCTGTAGACTTTCAAAATCATCCTGGATGCAGCTCTGTGTGGCCTGGCCTAAGTGATTCTGCTTTGGCAGGGGGGTTGGACTGGATGATGTCTACGAGTCCCTTCCAACCCCAAACATTCTATGGCTCTAGGATCCTGGGCAGCCATTTCTGAACATAACATAGCAGATACAATAAAAACAGGCTGATTCTGAATTTGTGATTTTTGAGTACAGATTCACAAGCCTGGAGAAGATAAGCAAGATGGGAAGGTTTCATGGTGAGGGGAAACGTCTGTCTGTGGGAGACGTGGGAACCTGCATGCACTGTAAGAGTCAGTTGGTTAGTCACTGGAATGATCCTCCCGCTGAAGGCGTCCCCACGTCCCACGTCTCCTCGGTTTCAGGTGGCAGCTGCTATTTCAGGGCCTCATATACCCATGGTACTTATTATTATAATAAGGGCATTGGTTGCTATTAATTTCTGATGGAAATCCTTCTGCATTTAGTTTTACAAACAATATTGAGTCCCCTTTCAAGACCTGGACTGTTGCATAGCACTTGCACACGCTCTTTGGAGTCTGACATCTTCCACGTTAAAGCACAAGGGCCAAAAGTCTCTCTTTATAGCAAGTAGGTTGATATCTATTTTCAAAACAAGTTCTGTCCTGACTGTAATCACCACTTGTACAAAAATGCCCGCTAGGACACCACAACTCAGCTTTAAATTCATCTCCACAAGTCAAGGTAACTCCCACAAGACCCTTTTCCTTAGCCAGTGCCAACAGCATCTCACACATCCAGTTGACTCTTCTCCAAACACCTTGTCAAAACGCTGGGCAACCCTCCTTTCACTCCAGTCCAGTTGTAATGAAAACCCCTACTTCCACCCCAGACCAGGCACTTCCAGCAGTGACCCCACAAACACAAGTCACCCAGAAAAAGAAGCAGGATGACCTTAAAGGCAGGTTATTTATACCTCCCAACACCAGGCTCCACCAGGACTAAGTGAAATGCATCCCTCTTACTTTTTAAACCAAATCTACCCAAGCTTTGACTGAAGAGATGATCCCTGGTTCACAGGAGCATGTTTCAACCCTTTATTATTCCCAGCACCCTGTGGAACTGTTCCAGGGGTGCACACACAGGTTTTAAGGTGATCTCAAGCAACTGGTTAAATATTCCCATACCGTTTTATAAGTTTTCTGTGAAAAAAATAAATACACCTCAGCACCACTCGCACATCCCCTTAGTTCAGTGCTAGTTCGGACCAAAAGAAATGCCCAACTTTTCTCTCCTGGGATTTTTTTCTTAGTTCTAGCCATCGTTTATATTCCTAGTATCTCTTTATAAGAATTGAATGTTTTCTAATGTGCTGCATGGGATAGAATTCAAGGCAAAAAGAAAGAAACGGGGAAGTTTTCAGCACTCGGGACAAAGCAGTAAACTTAGTTCCAAGCCAGTCCCACAGGCAAGGAGAGAACAGTCAAGTTACCCTGAACCGAATGAACAACACTGCAAGCGCAAATAAACTTCGTTAGGACAGAAACCTCGATGACAACTGTCCTCTGACACAAGTGTCCTCTCTAAGTCTGAGTTTGAATGCCTAGAAAAAACAACTCTCAGCTTTCGAACAAAACAGAAAAGTTTGGTCCAACGGAGCATCCCTTATGTTTTGTGCCCCATCCCAAGGCTGTAACGATAACCGCCCCGAGATGCGGGACGCTGCCGTGAGCTGGATCACGGACATCACTTCAGACAACACTGACACAACCCAGCAATCGAACCGAGAACTCCTGAACCCTTCAAAGCATAGTCACGGCCAAAGTCAGGCTTTTCCGGCGGGGTACGGTCCACGTTGGTGGTCCCATTCTGTCTCTCCCGGTGGTCCCGGGCAGAGGCAGGGGCAGATCGGTCCTCCTGCACCCGAGGAACCCGGCGAACACCCAGTTCGGGACTCCACGGTGAGGGGCAGTCGCTGCGGCTCCCGCAGCTTCACCGGGACCTCCGCACCCAGCAAAAGGCTGGCTAAGGGCTGCCTCAGCCACAGGAGAACGAGACTCGGGGGGAGCCCGTGGAAACGTCCCACGGGGAAGCTGCGGGGCGGGTAGTGGCGACGGGAGCCGGTGCCCCGCGGCCCCTTCCTTACCTTGGATCGCTCCTTCACGTAGTACTTGCCGAGCCGGCTCCCGCAGTACATCACCAGCCGGTCTATCAGCGTGAGGAGGAAGTTGATGGCCTCGCAGCCCTCCTCCGTGCCCCCGATCCACTTGATCTGGTCGCCGCGGAGGTGCCGCTTGGCAACCCCGCGGCTGGGGCCGGCCAGTTGCCCGTCGGCCAGCTCGCCGTCGCGGTGCATCCGCTTGACCCGCTCGAGCACACAGTCCCCGACCACCTCCCCGAGGAAGTTGTCCAGGTAGCAGAAGCCGATGTCGTGCAGGCAGGGCACCACGTACTCCAACGCGATCCGCTCCAGGTCCAGCCTCATGATGTGCCCCAGCGGCATGGCGCGGCNNCGGGGGGGGCGGGCCCGCCCCCGCCGAGCCGATGCCCGCCGGCTCCCGGTCGAGCAGAGCAGGGGGCTACAACGCGGTGTGCGGCCAGGCGGGGCAAAACTTTCACCGCGGCGGAGCTGTGCGCTACGCTTGGCGGTGCTGCCGGAGCTCCGCGCTGCTTCTGCTCCCGCCGGAGCGACGCGCGGGACTCCGCCGGGGTTAGTGCGGGACGCAGCANTGGATGGGCGTGGCCAACACCCGGGGGTTCCCACACGTGCGCGCAGGGGGCGTGGACTCAGGCCCCGCCTCCCCGTGGAGTGGGCGTGGCCAGCGCCATTGAGGAATTCGCCCGTCGCATGTCGGCTCTGCCGAGCCGGGGGTACTGGGACGCGGACACACACACACACACACACACACCCCCCCCGCAACCCCTCCCCGCACCGCGGCCAGCCCAGGCGAGATCAAAAATGGCTCTTGAAACGCAATAAAGTGAAGAACTCCCAGGCTTCGCTCACAACCCGCAGCGTGCTGATGATGTGCTGAGCGAACCAACGCAACCTCCGGATCCCACGTCTGTTCCCCATCATTTACCCCCATCTCCAGTACCCATCCCTCGGTGCACAGCACCGAGCACCACATCCCATCCTGTACGGTTATTCCTCTTGTCCAGAACCAAGCGACACCTCTCCGTCAGATAAATTCATAGGCAGTGAGAGACAGACTGTCAATGGGCTTTACTCCATGTAGGTACAGTCTGAGTGTGGTTGTAATTAATAAGATGTGATTCTGAACCTCGCTAATCCCTTAACGCTTATCTGAGAAATCAGTCAGGCATGGCGAGCTAAGAGCAGCCATAATCACTAGCAAGAGATGTGGGATTAATCCAACTGCAAAATGTCAACGTTATGAATTTTGGATGCATTAGGAAGTGGTGATGTACTGTTCACATGTTTCTGTCATGTAAAAGTCATGATATGCCAAAATCCTTTGGTTTGGTTTCTTACTTCCCCCCTCTTTGTTGTTTGCATGTACACACACACACCATGATCCTGTGCCAGAACCAAGTATTTGTAGACCCCCCTATAGGTAGCCTGCTATCATGTGTAAGGCCACCAATGGAATAAATTGATGGCTGAGAGGGCTATCTGCTGTCTGTAGCTGAAATTGGTCATTACACTCTGTTTTTCTCCTTTGGAGAGTCTGAAATTATGAGTTAGGCATCAGAAAGAGCCACCATAGAGAGTTTGAGATGTGTCTGAGAAAGCTGAGCCCACAGCCCCATGTGCTGAGTGGTTTGCACAGATTTCTAAATCCTTCTATTCTACAAGCATCAGAAAGTCATGTCTTCCTCAGAAGGGCATCCACTGCCCTTTGACAGCAAATTTTCTGATAGACAATGTTCTTGTTCCCTTGAAGTCTGGTGTGTTTTTCACACTTGGCATTCACAGTAGCCATCGGATGCATTCATTCATTTTGCTTGCGACAGGTAAACACCAGGAGGATCAAGCCCCAGGAATAGTGGTTTTGTCAATTTTTATTTACCTATCCATCTGTGGGCCCTGACATCTGTGGGCAGTGTGATGATGATGAAGGTGTTTGATAAAGAGGGTGATTACTTAGGTTAGAAACTCTTACCCCACGCACAGGGGCTGTGCCCAGCAATAGGCTCCATATCATTATACAGGAATGAGACTGCAACCTAAGCAATCACCATCGCTATCACAGACCTTCATCATCATCAAGGAAGGGCAAATTCCTGCCTAGCCCACAGGCACTCTGCAAGAGCGCTCTCATTCCCCTTCAGGGTACCAGAGCTGAGTGGAGACATGCTGGGCTGCAGTAGCAGTAACTCCCAAGCTAACTCATGAACTCCCCAATAAAGAGGCAAAACCATCCTCAAGCTACAATCCTGCCCATGAACCACCCATTGGGATGGAAGAGCCAAAGCAGGACCAGACACTGAACCTTCCTGAGCACTTCTTGTGGCCACCCCATGGCTCCCCAAACCAAGCTATTGCGTAGCACATACAGTATGAGCGTTGCTCAGCTCACCCACAATGTCATGAAGGTGTGATATGAGGCAGTTCACAGTGTCACCTGCACCTCTGGACATGCACGGTCTGGTTGCAGTGCTGTGTATCACTCACATGAAAAGCGTCACCACATTTTAATTAAAAATCCTACATCATTCAATTATGGATGAGCTGTCCCTCTGCCATGTCAAACTCTGTTTATCCTTACTCTGCAGAAACCTTTATTTTCCCTTCTAAAATTAAATCTGGGTTTCCTTGTTTTCCAAGCTAGCATCTCGTTTTCAGAACCTCTGGTGTATCTGTTACTCACACATGCCTCCATGGGGCACGTTAATAATGTTCAGTAGATTAAACCAGGACATTATTGGACTGGCAGAATGAGTTTAAGGAGGATGCTTTTGCTTTAGAGGATGAGAATCGTTGTCAGTGAAGCCTGGATACCTCGGTAGACACTGACGCATGTTTTCCAGATGGCAGAGTTTACAGAGGAACCCCTTCACAGTACTTTAGAAAGGAGAGTTTGAAGCAGTCTGTCTTCAGATTCTTTTCTTTCTACAGAGTCAGACCATGTCAGTGCCAAGAGCTGAACTGCAAGAGCAGAGGATTTTCTCTCTGGGGAGGAGAAGAGTATTCTTCTCACGAGTGAGAAACTGGAAAACATTCTTTTTAATACCACACACTGCGATTTGTAGAGCTGATGTCCATCATCTAGTAACAACAATATGCAGCCTGTTTTGCTGAGGGCCAGGTACTGACTGTATGGGGATGACACACCAGCACCTGCACACCTTACTGTGACTGCATAGGAGGTCACTAACCCTACCTGCCCATCCCACCCCTGTGCTACAGATTTTCAACTCTCCTCTACCGGGCTGACAGAGGGGCACGTGTGGCTTTGTCTCAGACCCTTCAAAACCCAGAGCCTCCAACCTACCTCCAGTTGAAGTCAAACAGCATCTGAGGTATTAGCACCTTAGCTGTTCCTCTGCCCACTGTGAGGGCAGCATCTCCTGGCAGAGCACCCATGTCTTGGTGTGGTGTCTTCTCTGACAACAACAGTGAGACTTGCTGGAGCTCCTTTGTCAGCATCATTAATATTATGTCATAACAGTAGAGCAGGTATGAGGGCAAAGATGCATGTCACAGCTTGAGCTGATCTAGCAACTCGTTGAGCACCTTTTCCCCCCACACCTCTCTTTACACTGGCTTTGGCACACTCTGGGCTCCCCAGCAGCCAATCCCATGTGCTAAGGTGGCAGAAAAGCAATCCTGAGCAAAACAATAAGCAGAGAGTCATCGTGAGCTGGGTCAGGGAGTTGAATCGTCTTGGATTAGGACCCATATCGGTCAGAAGGAGGGGAACACTGGGACTGGCCGCTTTTTGGGGGTCATAGTTTCATGGAATTGTTTTAGTTGGAAAAGACCCTCAAGATCATCAAGTCCACCCATTAACCCAACTGTCCCAAGCCTACTCCTAAACCATGTCCCTAAGGTCCAGATCTACACGACTATTAAACACATATGTCAACCTCACCAGCCTTTCCTTCACCACCATGGTCATCAGGCCTGCACTTAGAGTTCAGAGTTCCCATGGGATGAAATTTCAGGGTAAGGTTTGACTCAGCTAAAGAGTCTGCTAAGGATTCCCTTGTCTGTCACAGGCTGTGAACACATTAACACCCAATCTTGGGAAAAAAATGTTCTAAATGTTAGTGCTCAGGGAGCATCAGTGACAATGAGTGTTGTCTCAAAGCTTTTCTAAAGCTTTTTAGGTGTGAAAGCAGCCCCCTGGGAAGGGAGATTCCCAGCTTCCTGATGGGATTAAGTGCCTCTGTGCCGTTCCAACAGTCCCTCGCTGCTTTTACTGGCCTGTGGTGCTTCTCTTCTGGAGGAATGGATATTTGTAGTATGCTGTCAGCTACATGAAGAGCCATGGGGTGTTCTGCTGGGAGTCAGAAAGCAAGTGGTGCATAAATGCAATTAATGCACAGGCTGACAATACAGCGCTTGGTACTTTATTTCTTGGCTATTAACTATCGCACTAGCAAGAACTTGTAATTACAGCCATGAGAAAGAGAAGCCAACTACAGAAACCTCATTATGTAAACAGAGAAGTCCAATGTGGTAAACAAATAGCAGAACCAAGGGAAAGCTGCATAATATAGAGCAGAGTGTATACACTATAGCGTGTATACGTATACACCCTACAGTATACGCTAGATATACTGAGTAGTTGGCTAGCAGTTTGTTAGCATAACATATTTATAAACCAAAGATTCAAAGGTTATTAAGTTGTTAACATCTTTCTAGGAATCTGACTGTACAGGCGTGCATATATTTATTTCCCCATGTTTTAGTCAAGTTTGTCTTATTTGTTTTCATTTGGCCTGGTTAAAACCTACATCAAGGGCAAGTAACTGCATTGGAAATTACATAGGAAACTACCATTGATAATATTATGATTACCTTACATCTGATCTCCTTTTAAAAGAGAAGTTCCTCGACAGAAATAAAAGAGAGAATCTGTGCAGGATTGCAGCAATCCACCGATCAGAAGGCAAAGCTGAGTCAGCTGCAGCGCCAAGGATTCCAAACCTGAGAGCCCTCAGAAACATACATTTTGACAGATCAGAAATCAAAGTTCTCAACATTAAAGAGATTTCCAGGGCAAGGAACAGGTGCATCTGGAGTGCTGTGTCCAGTTCTGGGCCTCTCAGTTCAAGAAGGACACAGAGCTGCTGGAGGGTGTCAAGTGTAGAGCAACAAACAAGTAGAGCACCTCCCTTCTAAGGAAAGGCTGAGGGACCTGGGTCTGTTGAGCTTGGAGAAGAGGAGGCTGAGGGAGGACCTCATTCATGTCTCTAAATATGTGAGGGGTGGGTGTCAGGAGGATGGAGCCAGGCTCTTCTCAAGGTCATCTGGTGATAGGACAAGGGGCACTGGGTGCAAGCTGGAACAGAGGAAGTTCCATAGAAATATCAGTAGGAACTTCTTCCCAGAGAGGGTACCCGAGCACTGGAATAGGCTGCCCAGGGGGGTTGTGGAGTCTCCTCCTCTGGAGACGGTCCACACCCTCCTGGATGTGTTCCTGTGCAGTTTAGTCTAGGTGATCCTGCTGTGGCAGGGGGATTGGACTGGATGATCTTTAGAGATCCCTTCCGATCCCTAATGATTCTGTGATTCAGAGTCTTTCCTGTCAGATTCTATGAATCGGAGACTTTTCATTCTCAGAGAGAGTAACTGGTCATTTAACATTAGTAGAGGTGAAGAAGAAAGGCAGAAATACAGTGCTAAAACTGCTTCCCTGCAGGTTTGCAGTTGTTGAGGCTCCACATTTCTCCCACAGCTTCCAAGGAAAACAATACTTAAGTTTATGATGTAAATAAAAATCCCTATAGACATAAAAAAGGAACTTTGGGGATGGACAATTTTTGGGATGATACTTCCCACTTTTCTGGTTCTATTATACAACGAACAAACACCAGATGATTATCTGGGGGTTATAATTAAAGCCTCTGCTGCGCAATTGCCAGTGCAGGCAAACTTCCTATCTGGGAGATCTCATGCTGGCAATGGAAATCACAGTTGGCTTTCAGCAGTTGCTGGTCCTGCTGAAAAGCCAGTGAAATAGAAGCGCTGTGTTGCTTTCCTGATGGCTTTTT
Source organism: Upupa epops (assembly GCA_013397515.1). Lineage (NCBI taxonomy): Eukaryota > Metazoa > Chordata > Aves > Bucerotiformes > Upupidae > Upupa > Upupa epops. The sequence goes on from VZRI01006783.1 coordinate 1,081,390, forward strand.
CTCTCCCTTTTGTGTGTTTTTTCTTCTTTTTTTTTTAGTTGCTGAAACAGCAGAAGACCTTATAAGGAAAGAAAACCAGAATTCTGCTGCTTCTTCCAGCTTTCTGCTGGATCCGGCTACAAAAACCTTCTCTTCAACTGGGTGAGTGGTGACACAGCTTTAATTTAATCTTCTTGTCTTTTTATTTAGGAAGCTCCAGGTGATTACTGGAATATTTTTGAGGGGCTCAATATTTTTGATGTTGCATTTTAACTCTCACACCTCAAATCTCAAGAATTATTTGTCTTGAGAATAAGACATGCTTGAAGTTATACAGAAAACAAGGACTTGTTTAAACTCCCAAAGAGGTCAAACTGTCTTCCTCTAGGTTACTGAAGATAATTGAAGCCACCTAGTTCTGTCATTTACTGGCTATTCTACAAGGATTGGTGAATTTCTATATCTACAAAGGTGCTTAATGACAGTATATAGTCAATTTTTATCAGCAACTTAATAAATCTTATACAAATTATTATATAATTCCATATCATTATATAACCCACTCAAAATATAATTATCTCTCTCCAAAAAATCTAATGAATTCTGATCATACAGGCTGTGCGGAGCCAGCCAGGCCATTACTAATGTGGTACCTCTGCCTACTTACATGCTTATAGGTAGCATAAAGACCATTTCAGCCGTGGTAATGAAAATATGGCATCGACTTTGCTTGTTTAAAGTTTTCTTTACAATGATGCTGACATCTTTGCATGAAGATCACAACAAACAGTTTTGGATTGGATTTCTGTGGTACTAAATGAATCATAGAATTATCATGGATCGGAAGGGACCTCAAAAGAACATCCAGTCCAATCCCCCTGCCACAGCAGGATCACCCAGACAAAGTCCAGGCAGGTTTCAAGTGTCTCAAGAGAAGAAGACTCCACAACCCCCCTGGGAATACAAATGTGAGCTTTTTCTATACTCTTGAGTTTGATGGTTAGGAACAGATGTTCACGGACTTGAACATCTTATTGTATCTCTAATTACTAGAGCTGTCCTCCTCATCATGGCATGCAGAACTGATCACTTACCATATCAAATTAACACAATTTTTCCTCCTAATGCAGAACCATGAAAGAGCTGTTCCCTAAATTCTCCTCTGAATGGCTGGCTAATAAAACTTGTATCAAAGATTTGGTTTTTCCTCCCTGAAATTAATGTTTCTAATAAAATTCATCAATTTACAGGACATTTGCCAGATGTTATTCTAAGCAAGTGCTGTCTATTACTTGGACTGCATAAAATGTAAAATACATGTTCATTAATAACATGTTCAAGTTATAGAAGTAATAATTTACACGTACAAATGGTTGTAGTGCCAGCCTTAAAACTGTGGCCAGTTTCTCCTGTGCACAGATTTAAACATCCCTGTCCTGGTGTTTGGGTAGCATGGGCACAGCTTTATCATCGTGTAGACAGACCGGAGTGTGGCCAGACAAGGCCATCAATATGATCAGGGGAATTGAGCATCTCTCCCAGGAGGACAGGCTGAGAGAGCTGGGGCTGTTCAGCCTGGAGAAGAGAAGGCTCTGGGGGGGGAACCTCCTTTTGACCGTCCAGTGCCTGAGGGGGCCCTACATGAAGGCAGGGGAAGGTCTGTTCCAAAGGGTTTGTATGGATAGGTTAAGGAGCTCTGGGTTCAAGCTGGGAAAGGAGAGATTTTGGCTGGAGATGAGAAAAAAGTTCTTCACTGTGAGGATGGTTGATGGCTGGAATGGGCTGCTTAGGGAGGGGGTGGGGGCCTCCATCCCTGAGATCACTGAAGGTCAGGCTTGCTGAGGCTCTGATCAACCTGCCCTAGGTAGGGATGTCCCTGCTTGTGTAGGCTGGACTAGATGACCTCTGGAGGTGCCTTCCAGCCTGAAACATTCTGTGATTCTATGATTCCATCTCTGACACGAGGCTCTCAATCTCTTTGCTCAAACAATATCACCTTTCTCAAGACACACACAGCTCAGCAAAATAACCCACTAGCTGTCATTAAAGCCTGCCTTTTCAAACATACTCTGCAGTAGCTTTCCTTAGCAAACCTTTTAGAAGACAGTGCAGGCGAGGAAATCTAAAAAGAAAATGCAAGGCTCCATGTGGTTCTTAGAGGACTTGTAAACCCTGAGGAAAATAAGATACTGTTGATATATTTTCAGACAAGTGTTGATTTTTTTTAAGTTGGGGTTTACAAAGTCCTATGGAAAAATTGAAATGGAACCTGCACCCTGCAGGCACGGTATGGTGATATCACTGAGAGATAAGGGGGGTTAATGGAGAAAGATCTTGAGGACAGACTGCCTTGGCTAATTAGTTATAAAAGCAAAAGGAGTGGGAAATACTATAACTGATCATCATTTCTTTTAAACCCTGAATTTAAAAAAAGTACTTAATTCATATGCATTTAAGGCTTTCATTTAGTAGACGAACTAATGTTAGAATCATAGAAACCTTAGGGATCAGAAGGGACCTTGAAAGATCATCCAGTCCAATCCCCCTGCCACAGCACCATCACCTAGACCAAGTTGCACAGGAACAGATCCAGGCGGGTCTGGAACATCTCCAGAGAAGGAGACTCCACAACCCCCCTGGGCAGCCTGGTCCAATGCTCTGGTACCCTCCCTGGGGAGAAGGTCCTTCTTGTATTTCTATGGAACCTCCTCTGTTCCAGCTGGCACCCAGTGCCCCTTGTCCTATCACCAGATGACCTTGAGAAGAGCCTGGCTCCATCCTTCTGTCACCCACCCCTCACAGATTTAGAGACATGAATGAGGTTTCCCCCTCAGCCTCCTCTTCTCCAAGCTCAAGAGACTCAGCTCCCTCAGCCTTTCCTACAGTTTATCCTGTGGCCACAGCAAGGTTATTCCAAACCCACTGTCACAATGAATTAATTTACTTTAAGTCATGGTTTTCATCACCTTTTTGCAGTGGTTGATGTTAAATCCTTTCTTTCACAGTTTGAGATGTTAGTATGTGAGGGTGCTGCTGTGTCCAAAACCAAACCCTAGCCATGATGACCACAGTTTGGTTTTGAAGGGCAACAACTTTCGTTCATGACTGATTTTTTAAGGAGCTTTTTCTGCACAGAAATTGCAGCAGTCAGGCTCAGTTCAAAATGTTCCTCTTAGTTAACAAACAGATCGATCTCACTCTGCCTTTCTGGGGGATTTATGAGTCAGAGGGTAAGGAGGTATTTACTGCCAAAAACCTGATGGAGGTTCAATAGCAACCTCAGAGGAGGTCAAGCAAGACCACTTCTGGGAATGCTGGTGCCCAAACCAAAGGGGAGCAGTTGATGTGTTCAGTGAAGACTTACCTTGACTTAAGATAATTTGAGCAGATAGCAGGGAATTGCCATATCCAGAGATTGGAGCAGCCAGGCACAAGTTCAAGGCTTTATGACTACAGTGAGTCTCTACTTGAGTCATTCCTCAGCGATTTTCAGAGATAAATACCCTTTTTCCCCTACGTGTATAGAAGGAGGAGAAAAACACTCTGAGAACACCCGTAATTAAGCTTGTGAGGTGGTGAAGACAGACTTCATCTGGGCTCTTATCTGCACTGCTGTGCTCTGAACGGTCTAACATTATGAAAAACCCAGCCTTAGAATCCCTCCTTTTCTCTCTTCCCTAAGGAAAAAGTGAACTTGTTTATGTTTTGCTAACACAGATTTTAACAAATGACCGCACCCTCACTTAACTGGGAATGATTATGTGATTATGCCTTCTGGCTTGGGGGTGAGGAATCACCTGGGGAGGTCTGTGCCCATTGCATTCTAATTTAAGAGGTTGATTACACCGGTATTTTTTAGGCTTGCTCTAGGTACGAGTCTGTCCTGGGGGCTCAGTCTATCCTTAAGGCCATGTTATATTCCAGGAGCTACTCTGCCTTTTAAAAGTAAGAACTGCCTGATGAAAAGCCCAATTGAAATCTTGCTTGTGACCCCAGTAAAGTCTCAGGAAAAACGTTCCTGTTTCTTCTGGCAGAGCTATTGCTTTTCTAGAGGCCAGGATCTCAATAGATTATAATATATTCATCCCAGAGTGAGTCGATTTGTGTTCCTTTTTTTCCTTGATATTTCTTTTACAAACACCCATGCCTTTTCCATTAAACACAGAAAATACTAAAAAAAACCCTGGATAATCTTAGAACTAATGTGCTGTTTCAGCAACGAGCTGTCTGAGTATATGTGTGTTATTAAATATATGACCAGGAGTAGTCCCAGCATCAATCACAAGAATAGACTGGTTTTACTGGGGGATCAGCACATGAACAGGTCCGGCATCACAAGCACACACGTTTCAGTGCAGATGAAAGCAAACTGATGCACTGAGAAGCAAAGAACATGGATAAGATTGGGGTTTCTGTTTGCATTTATGTTTAGGTGATTAATAACTAAACTATATATTATTCGGTGCTTTGGGATCCAGAGATTTTCCCAAAGCCTTAAATGTCAGGGTAATCGTGTTTGCTTTGCAGGGTCATGGCTGAGAAAGCAATGCAGCCGCCACACAAGTGTTGCTCTAAGCAGAGGAATTACACAGTGAGGTTTGACTTTGCTCTGGTGGAGTTATGTGTGCAGAGTGCCCATAGCTGCCTGGCAGCAACATGTCCTGCTGATAATTTGGCTTATCCCTCTCTAGTAGTGCAAACCCTTCCCAGTGGGACACCTCATTGCAGTGATACAGCTGTGTGAATGCAGGTCTTTTCACATTCAACAGTCAGTAGTCTGGTGAATGTTTTGAACGCTGCTGTTCATCATTCAAAGTCACGATGGTATTAAGGCTTTTTATATCATAAAAGGCTCCTTTTATCATGCGATGCTACCCTCCCACTTCTGTTCCCTGTCAACATGAACATGAACTACGTGGTCAGTAAGGTGCAGAGAGGAAGCCACGGATTGTCTTGGACAAAGAAGGAAAGAACAAGAACAACAAATTGTCTGAAAGCCCAGCATTGGTCCAGCTCCAACCCTAACACAGAGACAGAGCCTAAAATCTCACTCGGATCCCTCAGCTTTTATTACTACACAAGTAATGAAACTCAGATAAACATTTGAAGTTCACACTAATCTCTATCAAATTCCTGGAAAATAAGCTTGAATTCAAAATAATATTTACTATACTTAAACCTTGAGTGAGCATGTCTAGCCTTCACCCCTCCTAGCCAATGAAAACAGGTAGCTGGGTGTCCTATCTTTCCTCTGGCTCATTCACATGCTACCACATCATATTCCATGTCCTCTCTAGCAAGTTTCTTTTCTGATTCTCCACTAATTAAAACTCCCTTGACCCCCCAGAAAATGGATCATAGGGTTCCTCAAAACCACTACAATCCTCTTTTAAATCAGTCCAGCGTTTTCCAATAAGTGACCTTGTCTGTCCTCAGGTGATCCCAAAAGTCACCTTGCCAAAAACACAAGCCGAGGGCAACAGCAAAAGGCTGCACTTGGGGATGGCAGCATTTTCACTTCAGTGATACAGTACCACAACAATTTGTTGTAAAGCATGCCTGTCATCCATTACTGACATGTATTTAACCCGTACAAAGTGCATTGAGCAGTATTTTTATGACAAAGCAAATCGTGTAGAAGAGCAGAGGAGTAAATTATAGGATGGGTGCACACAAACCACACTGGTTATGTTACATGAACGAGTGTGTGTTAAGAGATGTGATACTCACAAACAAGCAACCAAAGGAGAAGATGTCTAAGTTAGCTCACAGAAATCACACCTCATCGTTTCCCAGGTAATACATCTCGTTTTGAACTAGAAATCCACCTTTCTTTGTTCAGACCGGAGCAATGGATTGTGCCCTGCAGATCTCAGGCTGTGCTCTCCCTCTCTTGCCATGTGATGGAAGAATGTATAATGGCATTAGTTATCGTGGAGATGGGAAGCAGCAGCAGCATCTGCACTGTGATGTTACAGTGCTGGAAGGCCACTGAGTGTCTGCTCTGATCTCCCAGTGCAGACACACTGTGATGAGCCACCACTGGAAAGAAAGAGGAGGGAGCCTGAGAAGTTGCACGGCATAAACCTATAAAATCTCACAGTCAACCCCATAGCTTATAGCCGTAGAAACCTGTTGACAGTCTGGTATTTAAAGGCAGTGTTTTATAGGACGTTTAATGCTTTGCCAATACAGCACAGAACAAGAAACTGCATGGGGCAAGAAAGGAAAATGCTCCTCATGCTGTTCCACCAGCCCTTCCTCTAAGGTTGTGAAAGATACTGGTTGAGTATTTTCCCAGCTTGTCTCCTGCCACTTAAGGATTTCTCTCTTGAAAGATATTCCCTCAAGGACTCTGCCTGGAATAGTTTAACATCCTTCATTAAATACTTCCTCTCCTTACTCCTCCCTATCCCTTTACTTCAGTGTTCCCAGAAGTTGGAAAAGATGCTGATCTTGCACTGTAAGGAAAAAAGTAGTCAGCACCCAAGGCTTCAAATGGAGTGTTTGCTTCAAGACTCTAATTAAGGTTTAAGTACATGTTTTCCAGGGAGGAAATAAAAGGATCAAGGACAATTATCCGTTCCTTGTTTTTTCAGTTCACCTGTGACCTCGAGGAGCACATTTCTGCAGGATCTTTCCAAACCTCTGCAGCATTTCTGGTGGATGGTTGGACTGGAGGGAATAAAAGACCAGGGAGCCGTGCTTTGTGAGCTGATGTCCAGCTCGCTCATCAGAAGCAGGAGACCCTACCGCATTGAGTATGGCGTGTTCAGATGTTACACCTGGGAAAGATCCCTCCAGAAGTGTCTTAGTGCTATGGAAGCATCTGCTGCTGCCACAGGAGGATGGTAAGAGCGTGGAGTTCTGCTCCAATCTAACATGGGTTTTCTTCGGGGAAAGCAGCACTGTAAGTCTTGTGGCTGGATAAGATCCAGACAATGAAACACAAGACAGAACTACTGGAAACAATAGGAGGGAATAGGCTGGCGACCACAGCAAATATAACCCTGGAGCTACAGAGCTGAAGGCACGGAAGCCATTGCCACCCGCCCAGATGTACATCACCCTCCATCAAGCCACCTCGTCCTCCTATGGAGCACTCAATTGACTTCCTCACCCCACGACAATACCTTGTTAATAAAGCTCAAGTGTTGTGTAAATCACCGTCCTTTTATTGTGAGTGATAACCATAACAATAGAGAGAGGATGAGCAGCAGAGATAAGCTCCGGGGTGCAGCCTTACAATCACTTGGGCAAGGAAATACTCCATCACCATCACCTACTCAAAATCACCTGCTCTCAAATTACCTTCGTGCTGCTTGCCCCAGCCCCAGCCCCAGTGGCAGGAGGCGAGTCTCACCAATTTTAGGTACCAAATAGGAGAGCTCAGCTAGTGTGGTTCTCTTGTGGAGTTTAAGCCATATTCTGAGGCTCTTCCTGCCTCTAGCACCACATCTCACTAGCCTGGGGCAGACAGGGTTTTGATTAGCATCATGAATATCAACTAGGTGATTAAGGATTGGAAAAGTCCTTACCAACAGCTTTGCCAAGTGGTTCCTGAATGACCTAGTGCTCTTGTCCAGCCTGGGCTGCTGGCACTGAGGCATTCCCAGTGATTTGCTGCAACATGGGAGCATCCTAGGTTAAGGAAGAAAACAGAAGAGGGTAATGGGAGGTGTACTCACTACTGAGGATGCCACACTGGATCCAGTTCTGGGCTTCCCAGGACATTGAGAGGCAGGAATATACTGGATGCAGATCAATGAAGAGCCGCAAAGATGATGAAGGGACTGGAGGAAGGTCTTTTCCTATGAGGAAAGACTGAGAGTGGTGGTTGTTTAGCCTTAGGAAGATACGGCTTGAGCGTGGGGTGGATCTCATCAATATGAGCAACACAGTTTTAGTGTGATGGTGAGTGAGCATTGGCACAAATTCCACAGAGAGGTTGTGGTGTCTCCATCTTTGGTCACGGTTCTGGGTAACCTGCTGTGCTTGAGTAAGGAGTTGCTCTAGATGACCTCCAGAGGTCCATTCAATTCCCAACCCTCCTGTGGCTCTGAAAACAGACAACGCTGAGTGGAAGGGGTGAAACAAACTTGTGGAAGCCACCAGCACTGCTAGCATGTATTTTTACAAATGGTATCACTTGTATCAGAGACCATCTAACCCCCTGATCTTTGGAGCTAGACTTTGCTCTGAGTTGTATTGATAGAGTCTGAATGAAGCCAAAGAAACTATGATCATATCTTCTAACCTAAGCAAAGACCAGTGTGGCAGTGGCATTTTGCCCTTGGGACAGGAGGAAATGGAACCTACATGAAATGTCCAGCCAGCCTCTGCCAAACCTAGGCTGGGCTTGATGAGCTTAGAGGTCTTTTCCAGCCTCAATAATTCTGTGCTTCTGTGAAAATGATGAAAGCATTTATCGTCAAACACCAGATGCTGTTCTCACCCTAAAAGGGTTAAGCCTTCAATTCTGTTAAATTAACAACCGTGCTGCTAGTGTTTCCTCCTCCCTTGCCAGTGTGGTTTCCTCTGCAGCAACATCTGTGACACCACAGAATTTTTCAAGACCTAATTAGCGATGGTGGACGAGACTCTCAGTTCACCAGACAGTTTGGGAATTAATGCAATTTTAAAATATATACGTGTGTGTGTGTGTGTGTGTGTGTGTGTGTTTCTGAAGTATCTTGGGTCTTCCTCACATCCCCATGTGTGGTAGCAGTACTGGAATGCAAAAATCATCTAGGGAATTCCTCGTCGCTAAGTTTAGCGCGAAGGAGTGAATGACTTCAGTATGTTGTATTGTTTAGACGTGAGGGCAAATTCTGAGATCACAGTCAGCTTCTTTTGTGGAAAACCAGTCTAAATACAGTTGGGGTGTTCAAGTTCCATTGTGGAATGCCCTGCATTGGACCCTGCGGGCAGGACCCTGAAAAGCACAGGACGATTTGTTTAGCAGAGCAGTAGCTTGGATGAGAACGAGAGGCATCCTCTCAGCTTTTCATTTCTAATTCTCCATTCACCAAAATGTTATCTGTCACCAGAAGAAGGAGCAGTTTCTAAACAGGACCACAGGCTTGAAGCAAAAACACATTCACTGATTTCTTCAGAAAAGCAGAGCTTACGTGTAAATTCAGTTCCCACATCTTCAAAGGACCCAGTTTATGTAAACTTGTTTATACAAATCAGAAAGTGCAAAGGATCTAGATCACTAGATCTAAAATCATTATGTAATTTAAAAAATTATAGCAATTTATTCATACAGCAAATATTATTCATGTAGTAAGTATTTCTAAGTTTTAGAAATGGTTATCTCTCAAATTCCTTTTCCAACTCATGTTAGTGGCTCTCTGCCTTTGATCAACCCTTTTTAATCTCTTGACCTATTTTCAATGGATAAGAAATTGCAGTTTGGTGATATTCCCACCTCACTGAAGTGACTGATGACTTTGGCCACAATTCTCTGCCTTTAAAGTATAAGAACTGGACAGCTCTGCCTAGAAAGGCTGTGGAGTAAGACCAGACGTGTAATCTGCTAGACTGAAAAAGTCATCATTACTGTCACTGGAAATAGCTACCACTGGGAAGCAAACATCAAAATAATTCTTTGTAGCTGTATTTATGCAGCCAGGGCAAAAGAGAGAGAAATCAATACCTAAGGAAAAATATTACTCACCTGTAGTTTTCTATGAGCTATGCTGGACTCCAACGATGCCGTCAGTTCATCAACAAACACTGTAGAATCAGCCGAAGATATAAACTCATGTCTCCGTCTGCTTTCTTTTACCCAGCCTAGGCAAACTCATCCAAATAGTCAAGTATGATGACGTGAGGATTATCTGGGACTTAAAGGGGTTCCTATAATAGAGGCACACCACTTACCCCCCACACTAGCCAGATCAGCTGATATTTTAGTTGTTTTCTCTTGGGTAATTTGGGAACCTATAGTACAGACTATTGTTTTCTGATCACAGAATCATAGAATCCTCATGGCTGGAAAGGACATCCAGGATCATCAAGTCCAGCCCTCATCCCAAACATCTCCCTAACCCTTAGATCATGGCCTCGAGTGCTCTATCTGCTCACCTTTTAACCAGCTCCAGGGACAGTGACTCCACCAACTCCCTGAGCAGCCTGTTCCAGTGCCCAGCCACTCTCTCAGGAAAGAGCTTCTTCCTAAGATCCAATCTAAACCTTCCCTTCTCTAAGTAGCTTTAGCTNATCTAACCCGCCCCTGACACAGCTTGAAGATATTTCCCCTCATCCTATAATTAGTAATTTGTGAGGAGACCAGCCCAGACTCACTACAACCTCCTTTTAGGTAGCTGTAGGGAGGTATAAGGTCTCCTCTCAGACTCCTCTAGACCAAATAATCCCAGTTCCATCAGCCACTCCTCAGAGGGCCTGTTTGCTAGACCTCTCCCCAGTCTCATTGCTCTTCTGTGGACCCTCTCCAGCACCTCAATGTCCTTCTTATCCTGTGGTGCCCAAAACTGCACACAGTACTCAGGGTGCAGTCTCATGAGTGCAGAGTACACTGATCTCTCTTGCAAAGCCTCACAATGCCTCATATGTACTTTACCTTCACATCTGCTAGTAAACTCTTGTGTAGGAGAGAAGCACTTTCAGAAGCAGCACTGTGTCCTCTGCACTCCAGATTTCTATCCATAACATCCATATCCCTCTTGCTGGCTGCTATCTAGTAATATTCACATCTGCTCAAAACCCAGTCAATAGTGTCAGGCAAACAAGCCTGGGGAGGGCCTTTTTAGGATCNCTGGCCATGGTGCAGGATTGAACCCCTACTGACAGATAAGCAGAAGCATAATACAGCAGCCTAACTTAACTCCCAAACTTAAACATTTCTAAAGAGATTAACTCCTGTCCATGCAGGATATTTTTAACAATCAAAGCAAGTTCATTTCGCCAAAGATACTATCAATTACTACCAGCAAGATGTCCTGCTTTTCAGCATCTTGTGGCCACTGGTGCTGTTCTATCATTCCGTAGAGAAACGGGTCTACAGGATTGTCTATTTCCTTCTGTGCCTAGGACAAAAATAAGCTTTCCATGCTAAATTAAGATAGATGAAGATGGTATATTTTTAAAACACCATTCCCCTCTGAAGCTATCTGAAAACTGCAGCNAGCCTTATCTAGAGTGGGGGGTCCCTGCCCATGGCAGGGGGTTGGAACTGGATGGTCCTGTGGTCGCTTCCAACCCTGACCGAATCTGTAACTTCTTCCCAGGGATGGTGGAATCACCTTTTCTGAGGATGATTTAAACCTGCATAGACCTGGTCTAGGTGAGCCTGCTGTGGCAGGGGGATTGGACTAGATGATCTTTTGAGGTCCCTTCTGATCCCTAATGATTCTATGATTAAACCATTCAAATTTTGAAACCACTGCAGGTGCTCCAGCAGGTCTCAAGGTTGGGTCCAGGTCAACTTGTCATCTGCCTGGACTGGGCAGTAAATTGAGAAGGTAATTGAGAAAGTCCTGCTCTGAGCACTGAGCTAGGGTTAAGAATCAGGCTTCAAGGTACCATTAATAACTGTAGGGCTGAAAGCATTGAAGCAAAACATCAATTAATAAAGAACCTCTGATGTAGCATTTCCCCATGCTAAACAAAAGGGACTGTATGATGGATGGAATCTTCATGATGATTTGATAGATCATAAGCTTCTCACAAGCTATTTTTAGAGGTCTTTGTTTTTGAAGCTAGTGATTTGTTTGTAGAAGTTTTATAGCGTGGACTTATATCACACGTCAGACTGAAGAATCAGTATATATGACAAAGCTTTCCTAGCCATGGTATTTAGATTATGCTGAGAGTGGTTACAGTTAAGAAAGGAGGATGAGAAGGAAATAATGTAGGTCTCCCAGTGTAATACACCTGCCTTATCGTTCCCTTCTCTAAGTAGCTTTAGCTGGCCATGGTGCAGGATTGAACCCCTACTGACAGATAAGCAGAAGCATAATACAGCAGCCTAACTTAACTCCCAAACTTAAACATTTCTAAAGAGATTAACTCCTGTCCATGCAGGGTATTTTTAACAATCAAAGCAGAAACTATGCAAGTTCATTTCACCAAAGATACTATCATTTGCTACCAGCAAGATGTCCTGCTTTTCAGCATCTTGTGGCCACTGGTGCTGTTCTATCATTCCGTAGAGAAACGGGTCTACAGGATTGTCTATTTCCTTCTGTGCCTAGGACAAAAATAAGCTTTCCATGCTAAATTAAGATAGATGAAGATGGTATATTTTTAAAACACCATTCCCCTCTGAAGCTATCTGAAAACTGCAGCAACCATTACCGGCTGTTCTATATGTAAAATATTGTATGTACAGCAATGGAGAGGACAATAGCAGTTACCACCAGTGATGTCACACACTGAAATGGGAAACCAGAAAGACTTCAAGGAACAGAAGACCACACCCCACACCCCCCAGAAAGCAAAATCACATACTATAAACTACATTACTATGTGTCAAGAAAAGATTAGGCTTTGTGATTGATTTGGATGAGGGATTAGGGGGCACTGTCAGCAGAGTGTGCTGCCATTCAGTGAGACCTGGACAGGCTAGAGAGCTGGGCAGAGAGAAACTGAATGAGGGACAACAAGGGTCAGGGGAGAGCTTGACATCTGGGCAAGAACAACCCCAGGGACCAGGATAGGTTGGGGACTGACGTTGGAGAGCAGTGGAGGAGAAAGGGACCTGGGGGTCCCAGTGGACAGCAGGGTGACTCTGAGCCAGCAACGTGCTCTTGTGGCCAAGAGGGCCAACAGCATCCTGGGGTTGGGGTAAGAAGCGGGGTGGTTAGCAGATTGAGAGAGGCTCTTCTCCCTCTCTACTCTGCACTAGAGAGACTGCATCTGGAGTATTGTGTCCAGTTCTGGGCCTCTCAGTTCAAGAAGGACACAGAGCTGCTGGAGGGTGTCCAGCGTAGAGCAACGAAGATGATGAAGGAAGTAGAGTAGCTCCATTATGAGGAGAGGCTGAGGGAGCTGGGTCTCTTGGGCTTGGAGAAGAGGAAGCTGAGGGG
>VZRI01006783.1:1094457-1121225 GCA_013397515.1 Upupa epops
CTAGGTGATGCTGCTGTGGCAGGGGGATTGGACTGGATGATCTTCTGAGGTCCCTTCCAATCCCTAATGATTCTATGATTCTAAGAACAAGCAGACTATAGATACCAGCAATTTGCACACTAAATGTGCACTGTAAATGTAGATCTTGGGGCAGAACACACAACTTGCATTATAATGACAAAATTCCTTTCCCCCCCAAGGTGAATTTGTTTCTAAAATGTATTTCAGTGAAGAATACTGTGGTTCTTGTAAAGACTGAGATAATTGTAATGACTCTTTAGTTATTAGCTGAGACTTATGACAAAATATGTCTGCACCCAGTGCTGCTAATAGCACCCGCTGATGTAGGTCTTTGTTCCTTCCACAGAGCTCAAGTCACATGAGGATAACGTTGACCTTATTTCAAGGAAGAATTATTCATGTCACTTCTTTTAGTTATAGGGGTTGTTCACCCAGTCATGCCTGACTGAAATAGAAAGGATGGATTTACAAATGCAGTGCCAGACACACCGAGCCGACAAAGTACTTTATTTAATCTGTAAAATTAGTTCCAGAGCTACAAAAGACAGAGGAAGAGGCAGCTCCAGCACGCCCGCTGGAAGAACTCTAATATCATTTAGGACCTCAAGCAGTCACCTGTCAACTCCTATAGTCTCTTCTCTTCCGCAGACTTCTCTATCCCTAAAATATTCCATGCACTTGTCTAGCCACATTGCTCCAGCGATGTCTAGCTCTATTGCTGCACAGCCATCTCTCACACAGACTAGTCTCCCAGCTCTCTCAGGCCCTTATTTTAATCCCCACAACAGAATCTCTGAAAACTCAACATCCTTCAAGATGCCTTCCTAGGGCTGCTCTCTGAAAAGCATATTCATTCCTCACCTCATCAATGCTTCTCTTATCTGGAAACTCTAAGAAGACAGTAGCTCTGATGTGCCAAGGTAACAAAGGAAAGCACAAATAAGCAGAGAATTAAATTCAGGATCTAGACAGTCTTCAGGAGAGGACATCCTTGGTGTTTTCCAAGTTCCCTTCCCCTCTTCCTTAAGTCTATTTGTACTGCAACTTCAAATTTGCTAGGGAAAGTATCACAGAATGGTTTAGCTTGGAAGAGACCTCAGAGATCATATAGTTCCAATCCCCTGCCCTGGGCAGGGACACCGCTCACCAGACAAAGTTGCTCAGAGTCCCATTCAACCTGGCCTTGGAGGCTTCCAGGGATGGAGCAGACACAGCTTCTCTGTGCAACCTCTTCCAGTCATAGTGAAGAGTTTCTTCTTAAGAACTAATCTAAATCTCCCCTTTTAGCTTAAAACCACCCCTCCCTTTTCCTATTACTAGAGAACCTGATAAAATGTCCCTCTCTAGCTTTCCTGTAGTCCTCTTCAGGTACCGGAAGGCTGCTGTAAGGTCCCTCTCCTGGAGCCTTGCCTTTTCCAGTTTCAACAGCCCAAATCCCCTCAGTCTGTCTTCATAGCACTTTACAAAATACTTGTAAAACAAATGATCCAAATTATAAGGAGATCAAATCTTTTCAGTGCTAAGTGTGAAATGAAAGATAACCCTGTCTAGCAGGTAATGCTCTTTCCTCTTGGGACCCAGGCCTTGTGATAACTCAAGCTATGCAGTCCTAAATCCCTGCTCAAATCTAGCCCTAAGAGAAGAAATTCTATTAGCCTACTTTCATTCTGAGTAAGAGTACCGGCGCAGGAGGATAAATAATGTTCAACCACTGCACTATGGAGCATCACTCAGATTACTTAAATATTCCTATATGCAGGAGCTTTTATGGATTTTTCATGCAGGTACTAGTCCAGCCAGGGCCTCGTCAGCATTAGGGGTATCCTTTATATCACAAGATGCCTTATTTTGCAAATATATTTCCGTATAAGTTTACTTTCAGTAAAAGACCTTATGGAGCACCGCACTGGGTGCCAGCCATCTCCATGTTTATTAAGTGACTCATAAAGGTTAGCAGATGAAGAGAATTGCTTGTTATGTCATACCCCATTACTCTTGTGGACATTACAGCAGCCAGGGCCTCTACTCACGCTCTACTCCGATGCAACTGCTGTTTTCCACGACAATAGTTAATAATCACCCCCTGACAGGCTGTTTTATACAGCAGTGAGAACCCCAGCAATGAAGGAGTCGGCAGAGCTATTATAGCCCATGCTGGCGTTGGTAGGGTAAGTAGCTAAACTGACAAAATAGCAGTCTTTCACTCAGGTATCTTTCTATTTTCTCTCTTTTATGTAAGCACCTCCATTCCTGTGTTTATTCCATTATCATTCACCAACAGGGGAAATAATTGCGAGACTGAGATTTTCTTTCAAATCGAGGTCCGCATCGTTGACTTCATTTTAGCTGTGCTGTAGTTATGCTAACAAAAACAAGTATGTGAGCTATGAATGGCCTTGTCACAGCCATTATCTTCCTCCTGACAGCTTTTTTGAGTTCAGCAAGGATTATTTACATGTTGCTTTAGGAATCACAGAAATAAGGGCAGGAAGGGACCTCAGGAGGTCACACATTGCCTCTCCCTTGCTGCAGGGCAGAGCTAAACAGCTAAACTTCAGCTAAACAGATCTGGCCTCTCCCTTGCTCTTAACATCTGACCCATGCCCACACAATAGCTGCTGGTAGCTGTTAACCTCGGCTTTAAGATCCAATCTATTTATAGATGTGGTGACTTTTAGGTGATGATGTGATCCGTACTGCACGTTGCACATAGAACCCTTCCCATTCCGTGCTCTTGCTGTCTCCTTTCACAATGTTCTGTGTCCTGTGAGGCTCTGAAAATCCACACGTCGCAGTCGAACGAAGGGTATTTCCACTGTCTCTCTACCCAGCACTACAATCTGCAAACATTTGACATCAGCCTGTGTGTTCTCTGGTAAATCCTCTGCTTTCACAACCCCGAGCAGTTATAAATAGCAACCCATGATATCACGTCTTGAAAACAGCCACAAAACGTCCCAAGAAACTGATTGTCCAACTGAAAATGCCTGGGGAAGTGGACACAACTACCCCATAATGCATGAGGTAGGCAAAACATCTGAGACTGTTTCCCACTTGCAAAGCCCTCAGACACAGGTGCTATTCTTAAAACGATGAACTGGCTGCACACAGCTTTCCCTGAAAACCCTGTGGCACAGTAGGAGCTCCACTGGGAGAATGTGACTTAGATGACGAGGTGGTCTCAAAGCTGGTGGTCTGTGTTGTAGCAAGGCATTACTTACCCATATGTTGTTCTTTAGGTTTTGTTCCCGAGGCTTTCCTAACCTTCATGCTGCCAGGTATCATTAAGGTTGCGATGGAAAGGCACGGGTGTCATTATTGCAACTACACAGAGGTTATCCACAGCAGAACGTGCAGCACGGGAGCAAAATTCTACTCACTGAACAGGAACTTTGCCAGCAGGTCTGGGATTTCATCCTCCAGACTGCCTCTCCCTTCAGAGGAGGTAGAATGGTATCTCTAGCTTTGCTTCGGAAGGATAACATCAGATGAGGAGCAAATGATCACTGGTGCTGAGTGGGTTTCCATAATAAACCCAGTTTGTTGCCCTGTAAACCTTAACCTTGTGCTTTTCCTGACAGCTTAGAGCTAGCAAATTCTACACCTCAAAACCCTGTGTGGGTTTCGGGGTTTTCCCCTCTGCTTTGGAGATACCTGGGGCAGTGTGCTTGTTTGATGAAACCAGCAGTGAATCCTGACTGGGGTAATCCCAGGGGGAAGAGGAACAGAGGGCAGCAAGGAACCGATTTACAACAACCAGAGAGGGCACAGAGCTGAAGCATAATGCAGTCTTTCAAGTGCTCCAAATATACAGGGTCTTTTAACCTGTTAGAGCGTCAACCCACTGTGTAGCAAGAAAAAACCCCCAAGTAACCAAATCATAAAGATATTTAGGTTGAAAAACACCTTTAAGATTGCTGAATCCAATACTTAGCACTGCCAAATCCACCGTATTAACCCTGCTGCGTGCTGTAAAGGAAAGGCTCACAGCCAGCTTGAGAGAACCTGTACCCAGGTGCCCTCAAACCACTACAACCCTGTGCCCTACAGACCACGCTGTACAACAACGTCAGGGGTTATGAATGAGGCACAGGATTTGATTTCCACTACACAAACAGGAAGATTCAGTGACCAAGATATTAACTTCCAGGCAAAACCCCCCGAACTGTAGTCCATTCCCACATCAGGATGGGCTCTTACAGTATGTTCCAGGGCAGGACAGCATAGAGAGAAGGGTTTTTTTTCCCATCTGGGTCTGAAAAATTTGGTGCCAAATCTCAGGAACAGTCCCTGAAAGAACTGAAGGGTGTTTAAGGCTGGGCTGGATGAGGCTCTGGCCAGCCTGATCTAGGGTGGGGGGTCCCTGCCCATGGCAGGGGAGTTGGAACTGGATGATCCTGTGGTCCCTNAGCAAAGTTGCTGTGTGTTTTTAGCACAGGGTCTACAATTCCCTAAAGACAAAAGCGCATGGGATGCTATACTGGAAATGGTTAATTCTCAGCACCCCAACTCTAAACAGTTACATCATGCTAAAAATATTTCCAGGGATACTCACAGATGGCAGACACATATCTAACTGTCTGTTAGCATAAGGACATGCAGAGGAGCACGTTTCCAGCTTGTCATCATCAGAAAGCCATCAAACTAGTGCCTTAAACACCCGTGATACAACTGGAATGGATGTAAAATTCAGGACCCGATGCGTATGAATCATTCCACCAGCCAATTCTTGACTCTTCCCTCAGTTTGTTCAGCTTATTTTCAGGCAAAGTTCACTTCATATTAATGTGACTGCTTTCACAAGGGAGGGTCATCAGTGTAGGAGTCATTGCACTGCACCTGAGGATGGACCATGGCCCTTAAGTCCACGTTTATTGGAGCTGCTAGGTAACAGATGATTTAGCAGAGCTGATTGAAGAAGGCATATTTTGGCAAAGGAAATTAGGAGTGAATTAACCTTATGGATCACAGCCCAGTAAAGCACAGGAGGCCTTCTGGAGAATGGATATTTCCATTATTGAGTACTTCAACTAACATACAACCTGCACAAGAATGAGCTTCATTCTTCATTCCTTGGAGAAGATCAATTAACTTCGTTGAGATTGCTCCTAAGAATGGTAAATTTAAGATAATTAAGAAAAGGTTCAGTTGGAACTAACAAGTCTCCTTAGATTTTAAGGACCCTAAGAAGAAGCAGCTACACCAGCTAGGTAAAGCATCTATAACAAATACGCACTGTCCAAGTAAAAGCAACCAAGAAATCTGTCCACATCATAGATATCTAAGTCTCAAGCTTAGGAAGACAGAGGGACCAAGGAGCTAAACATATGCAGCATGGCTTCCAGGAGAGGCTAACACCAAAAGAGGATGGATCTTGTTGGAGATACATTTAACCACTGGCTTGGGAACAAAACTGTGATTTTAATTGCTGCCACAAGAAGCCTTGAGTGATGTTATTCTTCCTGTTCTGCAGCCACTTACCTACCTACAGGTCTGCATGTTCCTGTCACAACACTATGGTTGGGGAGTCTAAAGCAGCAATTCCAGACTGTTCCAGTCTGCTAAAATCTGGGATATGTGCAGAAAGGGAATTGTGACTTCCAGAAAGAAAAGGGGTGACAGCACAATTTTTGCAGAGGATGCTCAGCTTTGGGATGATGTGAGCAGAAGGGTCTGTGAGTGTGCAATTTGCCTGAGAATACACAGGGAGATGGACCAAGATTGGACTTCTTGGCTCTACCTGTCTCCCAGAGTGTAGACACTTCCAACGCACAAGGGCTTGTAGCCTTGCTCTGAGCAGGTCTCATCAATAAGGATATGAAACTGCCCACGGCATCCAGTGACTCATCTTATATAATGACTCAGTGTTGCAAGCTGATGGAGTCCAGCCAGACTTAGCAACAGTGGAAAGTTTTTGTGGTTGTGTTTTTTTTAATGGACAAGGCTTTTGAGATGCCCATCCACCCCTCTGCTCACGGGTCCCTGTTCAGAGCCCATTGACCATCCATTTTGTAGATATCACTGCAGGGTGCTTCAGTTTTAAACATTGCTCCATTCCCACAGTGATTCTATTCCGAGCATGTGAACGACAGAGCTGCAGCGTTCTTCCTCAGACAACTCTCAAAGCAGAGGATGCTTTAAAATAAAGAGGAAGACCCAAGAACCGCAATCAAACTATCAGATGTGAAGTTACAAGAGGAAGAGAATGGTGCAGGAAAGCAATTTAGATCCCTAGAACTAATTTTAGAGCCATGAGGTTTATGATATTTGTATCGCGAGGCAAACCTCTGCATAGTCAGACATTGGGTAACGCAGGTTCAGTGGGAGCTGTGCTACCCGTGTCTAACCTTTTACCTCCCTGTTACGCTGCAATAAGTGTTATCCAGGGACAGGCAGGCTTTGTGTGATAGATTGCTGATATTCATGCAGAAAATCAAGACCACCAAACCTTTGCACTTGTCAATATTTGTACTCCGGCAGTTGGTGACTAATGGCTTAACACATTGATTCTTGTTGCCACCCTCCCCCTGTCTTCCAGGAAAAATAAGATTCAGTTTCCCAACTCAGGAGATTAGGGAAAAAAAATCGAAAAATGCAACCCAGCCCCAGCCTCCAAAATAAATATTCTTTATTCTCACTAAGTCCTTTGCATCCAAATACACCCCAGGCTTTAATTAAAAGCAAATCCCCACCCACTGCTAGCAACGAACCCAGCAAGAAGAGCGATGTCTCTTCTAGCCTTAGTGTTTCGCCTCACTTCATGCAGATGGTTTCTACTTGACCTCAAACTTCCAAGACTTCCAGACCCATGTTTCAGTAGAACCTATCTGCTACTCCCTCACCCAGCTCTTCCCTGCAGGGGTTTGCATCCAGTGTGGAGCCATTTCTTGGCAGAGCTGGGGAGGTTCAAGCAGAGAAGTATCACTCCCGCATCTCTGAATGGCATTGCACCAACTTAGAGGAGCAGCCTCTCACCACTTCCACTTCAGAATTAAATGTAAATAAATCAGACTCATCCTGTGCAGGAGCATGGTCAGCACGGGTTTGTTTCTGCAGAACAGTCACTGAGGGTCAAAGACTTGGAGTTTAACTGCTTTATCTGCCAAGATCAGGCCTGTTCTTCTCACACACTGAGCTCAGCATATATCATTACAGAGCATTTTACTCCTCCTGTGTGTGGGAATGGCTGTTGGGTCAAGTAGGAGCTCTCTTCTGGGCAAAGCCAAAGGCACCCCTATTGCATTCATTCCATTTCGTGCTCTGCCAGTGGGCAACTCACCAGTAATTAGAGTTTGGTTTTGTTAAGGAACCTCTGAAAGCACGCAGTTTCAGTTTCACATTGTACAGCAAACTGTATGAAGAGAAAAAGGAAAAATAGAGCTGGGAAGGGGAAAATGAACATGGCCCAGACAATCACTAAACTCTCTCACATTGTGACTTTTCCACCAAGGCTGCCTGCAGAAACAGAAGCAAAGGAAGGATGTTGATAGTGAGGTGGTGCTTCTGCAGACAGTCCCTTCTAAGAAAACTGGAATGCCAAGAACTCTTAGCACAATTCTTTGGTGATGGCAAGATGAAGGGAGGGATGCTGTGTGTCCTTCAGCTCGAGGATCCCTTTTCTTGGGTCTGGTAGTGCCAAGAGATAGAATCCTAGAATCATAGGATGTATTGGGTTGGAAGGGACCTCCAAAGGTCATCTAGTACAACCAACCTACAAGAAGTAGGTCTAGGTAATCCTGCTGTGGCAGGGGGATTGGACTAGATGACCTTTCGAGGTCCCTTCTGATCCCTGATGATTCTATGATTCTACATACCTCACTAGACCACACTGTCCCTTCAGTCTGACCTTCAGTGTCTCCAGGGACGGGGTCTCCACCATCTCTCCAGGCAGTTTGTTCTAGGGATTCACTACCCTTGGATTAAAGATCTTTTTCCTAATGTCTTCCAAAAGCTACCCTTATCCAGCTTCAAACCATGACCCCTCACCCTATCATTCCCTGCCCTTGGGAACAGTCTTCCTCCACCTGAGAGGCCCCTTTCAGGTATTCACACAGACCTTGTGTGAAACCTCTTCCCCAGCCTGCACAAGGCCCCTGAGACGGGTGACAGGTAAAGGAGCAAGTAAAATGCACAGATATTAGACGCCAGAACTGGGACTCAGAAGAACCATTTTCAAGAGCATCCTTCAGCATTAAGCAGCATCAGGACAGATTAGCAATCACTATTTGTTTTTTGAGAGGCAAGCACTCGCTCACTTGTCCGTCATAATTACCTCTACAAACGCTCTTACGCAATCGCAAACCCAACAGGCTGCTGACTTTTCCTTGAATGAATATTTTCTCCAATAGGAAAAAAAGGATATAGCAACAGAAAAGTGTTCTTCTTTTCATTCTTTCTTTGTGGGAAGCAAAGAATTGCTCAGCGAAAAGATTTCTCAGCTTTTTATGGAAATATTTTTTTCCAAGTTGAGGTGAAATAAATTTATGAATCGATATTTTGGCTCAAAATGTCTCCAGATCAGAGGTTTTGGGGGAGGATCCTTTCACGGAAAACTACCTGAATCATAGGATTATGGCTTCTTCCCTTTTCCTAGTCTTTTGAAAAGGTTTTCCAAAGAAATCCCTTATAGATTTACCAGAAAGTGATTTACCTATGAGTTTATCAGCCACATCCCTCAGCAGACCACAAAGACATTACTATTCCTAACGCTGGGGCTGGAACTAGATGGTCTTTAAGGCTCCTTCCAACCCAAACCATTTTATGATGCTAGTGCTAGATTTATGGCTTTCACGGCAGACGTCTTAAACGAGAAACAGCAACGTTTAGCTAAAAGGCCTCTGCGTGAACCGCGAGGAACGGATCGGTAGCAGAGCGAAACAACCCAGTTATGTGAAGTGGCAGAAAGCCGTTGGTCGGGCTCCAAGAGGACGGGGTGCTTCAGCTGAAAAACAAAATACCTGACCACTTGAGCTGTTACAAGATATTGCCAAAATAAACCGCAATTATTTATTCAGATGATGTTCCTTGGCTTTCCTTTCAGGACAACTGCCAGAAAATAAATGAGGTATTCACTGAATCAACAACCCAGAAAAGACACTTAAAGAAAGTTCCGAAGTCAGAGTATGCAGCACGCTCCATTTAACCGAGCAATATAGTTAGATAAAGCCTTGTTTTTTCTTTGCCTTGCTGAGATTGCTTTTCACCGTTTCAAATTTAACAGGTTTATTTAGAATGAAAACAATTAAACAGTGCCCTGAATTATGCCACCGAGGAGAAAAGGCATCTGTTTATTTCCATTTGTGAGAAAGACTTTCCTCTCCAATTTCTCCTCTTTCTTATCAGTGCTACTTGGGCAGCTTAGCCTTTAGTGATTTTGACAGGATTTGTTGTACACAGGGGACAACGGAGTGGGTCGTTACCTTCTAACTGTCTGCGGTTTGTCATCCAACGCGTACCTAGGAGTCTGGATTGTGGCTGCAGTAAACATGAAGCAGGGGCAGGGGTTTGGGGTTTATTCACTGCCATCAGTGTGGGAACACACAATGGCAAAAGCTGGGCAGCTTGAGGTATGAGCTCTGTGTGCCAACAACCGCTGCCTCACATGGGAAAAGTGTGGGGATGCTCTGACTGCCTTGCCTTGGGCACCTTGTGGAAAGTGGAAACCAGACCTCTCATTCTTTGCTGTCTGGATCCATCGACGTGTTAGAATTCAGGCTGTAGGAAGGGTGGAATGGTGGCAGTGACAACCGTGAGAAGCCAAGTGAGGATGGTCACTTAAAGGAAGGCACAGACTACCTCAGGATACTAGACTCAAAAGCCCTTGGCACATCTGCTTTTAACTGCCGTGTCACAGTGTGCTTGAAGTGAAACAGTCACTGAAACACAACGGGCATAGGTCCCGTTGCTATAAGGGTAACTGCTGGAGCGTTAAAATTCTTTCTGGCTAAAATCATTTAAC
This sequence comes from Upupa epops, assembly GCA_013397515.1. NCBI lineage: Eukaryota > Metazoa > Chordata > Aves > Bucerotiformes > Upupidae > Upupa > Upupa epops. The sequence continues at coordinate 1,104,437 of VZRI01006783.1, forward strand.
TGATACATCTGACAGGACAACCTGCTTCTTAATGCCTAAAGCTTGACTAATGCAGACCATATGAGGACAAGTTGAAGTGCAGTGCATCCTGTCTACGGCTTGGTGGATTAGCTCATACCTACAAAAATGGTGACATAACTCTCTCCCCTTGCCTTTTTCCCAAGGAGGTACATACCTTTGGCATACCCAATAAAACCTGATTGATACAACTGATATAGAACATGATGGATATCATTTTCAGCAACTGCCTGGTGTCAAATGAAACTCACAAAGCTGTCTCATTAAACCTGGCTGACATCTGGGTCTAAAGCACGCCAAGAGCAGTGTGAGCCAATTTCTCTGTAAAAGACCTCTCAAAAATGAGAGAAGACATGAAGAGAGAAGTTTAGAAGAACTGTAACTCGCTCTCTGTTGCTAAGGGATACACCTCCCTGCTATACCCCCATGTTCCAGAGGAGAGCAGTGAGGCTGGGGAAGGGACTAGAGGGAAAGTCTGATGAGGAGAGGCTGTGGGAACTGGGATTGTTTAGCCTGGAGAAGAGGAGACTCGGGGAGGACCTTCTCCTTCTCTACAACTACCTGAAGAGAAGGGGGTCAGACTCTTCTTCTAGGCAACTAGTGCCAGGATGAGAGGGCAGGGCCTGAAGCTGCACCAAGGGAGGGTTAGGTTGGACTTTAAGAAGCCCTTCTTCATGGAAAGGGTGATCAGACACTGGAATGGACTGCCCAGGGGGGTGATGGAGTCCCCATCCCTGGAGACATTGAAGAAAAGACTGGACGTGGCACTTAGTACCCTGGTCTAGCTGATGTGGTGATGTTAGGTCATGGGCTGGGCTGGATGATCTTGGAGGTCTTTTCCAGCCTCAATAATTCTGTGATTCTTAGCAAGCCTGACTCACAAGAAATCTGAAAGCCCTATACTCTGCTGGAAACAGTACAATAAGGGTTAAAAATAAAAACAAATACCATGCAAATGAAGTCTTACTTTGTATATCCAGTTCCAGGCACTAGGTAGGGTGTTTTCTACTGAGGTGCTTTCAGTAGGCTTCTTAATGCACCTGGAAAATGGATGCTGAGACAGACTGGATGCTGTTACATCAGCAAGTGATGTCCTTACCACTCTGCTCCCCCCTTCCATTGAGGCCAGACAGCTCCTTGCTATTTGTGTCCCTTTTTTCCCATATTTTCTTTTTCTCTGCAGCGAATGCCACTGCCAAATGTCTTTCTCCCACGATATCTCCCTGTCCCGCTCACTTTCCATAACCTCTACTTGTTACATGGAACTGTTTCAGAGACCCAGAGGTTAAGGCCACAAGTTACCCAAGTGACTTCTACTTTTGGATGTCTCTGTACGGGGTGTCTGAAACCAGTGACATCTTGGAGTTTTTAGTTCCCATGAAGTTCAGAGAGAGCTATTGGTGGTCGTAACAGCTAAAATTAGAAATTACTTCTGAAAATCTTTACTAATCTGCTTTACCCTAAAGGTCACTGTGGGAGGCAACTCCAGAGCCCCGATGCTGGTTTTGGCATTCGCTGGATAGATTACAGAGGAAAACCATAACCTCCTTGCTCCTCCACACATGCTTACATATTTTGTGCCCATAATTGCAAGACGTCGCAATGCTCCCACCAGCATGACCGCTGGAACGACTGGTTCTGGATTTCCTATTGTATCTCACTGAAACCATTCACACGAGTGGAGATGTTCACAAGTTCAGGGGCTGACCTTAACCAAGCAATTAAAAAAGACAGCAGTTAAGGAGGCTACAGCCTCCAAAATGCACAAAATATCTGTGTTTTAAGATTAATATAGAACATGAGACTCCATTACTTCAGTTATTATCTCTGTAACGCTTTAGGTTGAACTTGAAAAGGTGAGATGGTTAGACAAGGGTAGTAATCATTGTAATAAATGAGTTAAAAACACTGACTAGGGTTTTCACCGCTTGCCCACCTGAAAATCAGGTCAAGGGAAATTTTTCCTCTCTATTCAGGAGATCATAGGCAGAGCTATGAATCCTCTGACTCACAAGTCAGTAAAAGGTCAGTGGTCTTTTCAATTATACTATAACAAAGTTAAAAGAAAATCCCCATCGGGGCAGGATAATAAAAACCGGAAAAGAAATGTGAGTAATAGGGGAGGAAGAAAAACTTGAAAGAGGCGAACTTGAAAACCCATCATTGTTTTGAGTTATGGCAGCACAGGTGTTACCAGAGGCATAAAAAAAACAGTTAAAAAATAACTGGGATAACTTTTCTTAATGCAAACAACAGGAACTTTCTTACAAATCCCCTCTCCCAGCTTATGCCCCTCTTTGTTTTCACTTACTGTCGAATTCCTATGAAAACAAATATTTGCTATGAAATCCAGTGTATAAATCCTGTTGTTCTTCAGTGGAAATCCCATTTGAGCGTGGCTTGGATCACACTGATTTTATATTGCAGAGTGCTGTAAGTGGAGCAGAGGGAACCATAGCAAGCGAGTGGAAATCTGAGGTTAAAAGTCATCCTTCTATCATCTGCTCCTCTTATCTGGGAGGGGACCCATGCAAAGTAGCACTTGGTTCATACAAACTAAAACATCCCTGAATTTAGGGGTCTTCATACATTCAACCCTGACTGATTCTATAACTTCTTTCCAGTGAGGGTGACGGGGCTGCCCAGGGGCTTTGTGGAGTCTCCTTCTCTGGAATCGCTTGAAACCTGCATGGGCTTGGTCTGGGTGATCCTGCTGTGACAGGGGGACTGAACTGGATGATCTTTCCAGGTCCCTTCTGATCCCTGATGATTCTATGATTTCCTTCACTGGTGCTCTATGGGGTCAAGTACAAGGTAAGATGGGCTTAGAGAACATTTTACACTACATGCAGTTAATTTACCCATGTTTGTTATCAGGTTTACAAATGCTAAACTCGAGAGTCTTTAATGTAAAGAGTGCCAGTGGCTTTAGGAAAGTTACACATGAGGTGTTTCTCTTTGAATTCTGACTGAAAGTGCAGCAATGCATCACTATTGTAGGACTAGATCCTGCTTCAGCTTTCAGAAAACACTGAAACACTCTTTGTTTTAAAGCCCCTAAGGCTAATATGGTCTGACATTGCCTATCTAGACAAGTCACACCAGTACCTTCCATGCTAAAAGAGGAAAAGCAATATTAAAAAGCCCAGATACATCTTGTAAGAGATCTACATTAAATAACTGACCACTGGGTTGACACTGAATGAGGTTAACTGATGTTTTGCATTTGGTTTAAATGAGGCCTCCAGGTGACCTAGAAGCACCTGCTCCAGTTTCAGAAAGCTGAATCTCATGGTTCCTTATCTGTCTGTCCACGGAGTTCATACGGTGATGTTGCACTAGTGGACAGATGCCAGGAATGGCAGTAACCTGTTCCCTATTTTGAGCTGAATGTTTCCCAGGTTCAAACCATGTGATTACAGTAGCACATGAAGACAGAGAGAACTCAAGAAGTTCACATCCTCTCCAAAAGTTGTGATAGCAAATGTAAAAACTCGGATTTGTGCCAACAATACACTGAACTATACACACACTGCTAGGTTTATGTACATTAACTATGCAAGACTTTGCCCTTTCTGAGTCACTTCCATCCATATGAAGGTCTATCTTTACATCTTCAATGTTAAATAAATCAAGAAGAGGTTCATAGAATGATAGAATTTTTAAATCATTAAGGTTGGAGAAGGCCTCCAAGATCATCAAGTCCAACCATCAAACCAATGCCACCATGGCCACTAAACATGTTTCCAAGTGCCAAATCCATACATTTCTTGAATATTTCCAGGGATGGCAACTCCACCACCTCCCTGAGCAGCCTGTTCCAACAACTGACCACTCTTCCAGAGAAGAAATCTTTCCTGACATGCAATATAAACTTTCCCTTGCACAATGTGAGGACGTTTCCTCTTGTCCTGTCACTAGTGACTTGGGAGAAGAGATCAACCTCCACCTCTCTACACCCTTCTTTCAGGTAGTTGTAGATAATATCTTTCCTCAACCTCCTGTTCTCCACATGAAGTTTAACCACTAGCATTACCTTTCTTGAGAAAGATCATGAGCAGCTCCTTCCATCCTAAAACAGAGGATCTGAATACCTAACCACTGTCCCATTTAAAGTTATGGGGAGTCTCTGCTGCTGTGTCACGTTATCCTTCTCCCAACCAGTGTGCTCTTCTCAGTCCTTGTAGTCTGACCAATTTCCTTTAAGCTTCATTATACTTTGCACACCCACACCTTCTGCTTCTGTTACCTACCAACAAATTACTGCAGTCCTGTCCTTCCCAAGTCCTGCAGTTTCCTGTCCTGCACACACAGAGACTCAGTGCCTCGCATTACAGCTTGGATCTTTCACTTGCAATTCAGTAGGATGAAAGGTTCTCTACAGCAGCATAATGATATCTTATTACCACAACACTCTACTGGGAAAAGACGCACAGAGAAGCGTGCACCTGGACACTTGATACAGCTAGCAAAGAACCCAAGAGGGTAGCCAATTTCTAAATACTTAAAATTAGAAGATTTACTACTGTTCGGAGAGGAGTGCAGCTCTGTTGTCACAGTAACAAGTAGCAGCAGTAGCAATGCTGAACCAAATCACATCTGCAGTCTCCCAGCATTGTATTCAAGAGAGTATATCTGAAAGCTTTCCATTTGCCAGCACGTGAAAGAAGGATGTTCACTTAAACGAGAGGTAAGGACAGAGGATTGCGCTCTCATCGCTTATTTAGTGTGAAAGCAACATAGCAGGGAAGTCATGAATGCACTTTTGGGAACATAATACACAGCGTATTCATTGTGCTGCGACTCAGGGCAATTCAACCTGAATCAAACTTCAGAACTCGGGTCATTCATTTGCCAATGTTAAGGTTGGGTTTGGGTTTTTTTTTGTGGGGGGGGTTAAAAGAAGTTTAAAAGAAGTTAATTCTATGATGATTGATATAATTAAGAACTATTCACCAGGTTGCTTTGGGAAACTTAGCTAACCTCAGGGTTCAGTTACTGAATGGTTCATTGGAAGTAGAAGCCTTGTATCTAAGACTCTGCATGAGTGACCTTTCTAAGATAGACAAAATATNGTAAAAAATGAAGAGTTAAATTCCTCTTCTATTTATCAGGTAGTTGCAGGGGAAAACAATAAGAATATTGAAGGAGAAGGAATCACACTCTGTATGGAGTGAGAGGCTGATTTATTTCGTCTCTTTGCTCGTGCCATTTCATTTTGTTGGCTTGGTAGAAACACTCAGAGGAGGACTGTTCACTGCCTGTGACTGGTTTTCACTCTGTCATTGCCCCATCTAATTTGAAAACAAGCATGTTCACCTTGTAGCCCAGTCTAGAGGAAGTGATGGACCTAAGTTGGAGAATACTTTTTCTCAAACAGGTAATGAAAGCAGCTCAAGGCTGCAGAAAACCCCCTAAAAGATGGTCATGCAGTTTCAGAAAGAGTTAGGGTAACTTTTGCTAGAGAGACTTTCTGACAACCATTCCTCCCAGCACACTCATAAAATCCTTGGGGCAGCAGCCAACTCTGATGCTCTGAACTGTGCCCGTGCTCGTTAAATACCACGCTGATAAGACTTGCTCCAGCCAACCGCACTGTTTCAATGTAAATAAGGATGAATGCCACTCACAGCACCACCTACCCCTGCTGTTCCCAGCTGCTGAAATCACTGTCCATCCAAAGTGAAAACTGTGTCCCAAGGCAACAGAAATCACCAGAGCAGCAGCAGGTAGTTTTGGATTCAACAGTCCAGAAGAGGAACAAACAAGCTCTAGTGTGGCCACTACTGGGCCAGACCTTACAGCCTAAGTCCCACTTCAGCTCCCATAGGTGAAGCTGGAGTTAAGTTTAGGGGCACCTTCTAGACTATTCACACCAACATCAATCCTTCTTCTTGGCCAAATAAGAAAGGAGAAAAGATCACTTTGATTACTCCCCATGCAAACTGTCTCCTTGTTTTCACCAGCTGTATTTCAGACTGTTCCTGTCAATGCTAATTAATCACAATAATCCAGAACATACTTAAGATGAACCGTCATGTTTGGGCCTGTGCAGATCTGATGACTTTCATTATTACCCTGCCTCAGCGCTCATCTTGCTGAAGTATTCCACCTCTTTAGTTTCTCCATGCTCCGGCACCGCATTCAGGATGATGTAATGCCCTGTTCTGTCACCTTCCCCTCCCAACTCACTAACTTGCACAAATCCCAAATCAGTTGGTAGGGAAGAACATTCACCACTGTACAGCCATCTCAGCAACAGTAGGGCTGCATCCAGTGCTGCTGTAACAACAGCATCTCCAGTTGCAAACAAGTTTGGCATGATGTGGGCAAGGAACAACCAACCAATTTGCTGTTTGCATGGATATAGAGGAAAGAAATCTTTTGCACAGCGTGGTTTCATATCACATGTGGTATACCTGAGATTTCAGTCTTGCCTGTAATCTTAAGGTCAATCTTAGCTGATGCTTTCAAACAGGATTCTTGAACAGGTGGCTTCCGATGAGATGCTGTTCCAATATCTGCTTGGTGCTTACTTAGCAGTTGGGCTCAACTATGCAAGAGTTAAAAAAAGTCGGAATCATACAGAAAAAAACAGAAAGAATCCAAAGTCCATTGTTAGCAGGGAGAGGCAAGCACAAACAGCAGTTAGCAAATGCTAAATAGGACATGCAAAAAGACTTCCATCACGTAGTAAACAGGGATAATTACAGGGTTACAGAAAATTCCCACAGAGTGGAAGACAAATTCGAAGAGTCCTGTTGCTAACAGGGACAACTACTGGGAGAAGATCTCTTGTAGTGCAGTAACAGAAAGGCAGCCAAGAACACAAAAGAAGTCAGCTGGCTTTTAAAGAGAGCCCAACAAACACACAGGAGCATTGCAGGGATTATGAGATGGAGCTAAACACATTGTAGTCCGAGTTTAACATAGGATATGATCAGAACTGCTCAAAGCAGTATTTCTGGCCCTATCCTCCAAGGCCCCAACCCTGAAGCTTGTTGGACACTCCAGTATTAACTCTAACACACGTGCCAAGCTCATCAGAGTCTTTCATCTTGCCTTTGTCACCCCTTCCTTCTGTATTTTTTTTTACTATAAGTGACTTTCAAACTCTCCAGCATTACTTAGAATCATAGAATCATCAGGGATTGAAAGGGACCTCGAAAGACCATCCAGTCCAATCCCCCTGCCACAGCAGGATCACCCAGACCAAGACACATTATGGATTGACAGACTCACAACAAGAATCCCCCTGCCACAGCAGGATCACCCAGACCAAGTCACAGATCAGAACATTATGGATTGACAGACTCACAACAAGAGCAGGAAGAATTCCAAGTGCAAGAATGCAAACAGCCAGCATAAAGGTGTAAGGACTGAAGAAGATGCTACACAGACTGACTGAAAAAACCCCAAAAAATTAAGAAAAGAGAAGTAGGAAGAAATGCTGGAGCTTCAAAGAGATAATAAGTGGAAAGCAAATGGTGTATACCGGTATGCACCGTGATAGGCTTAGCCTCTGCACAGCTATGCAATGCTGTAACTCCTAATAGAGCAACACAGAAAAGGGAAGTATGGGATGTAATTGCTCGGGCAGAGTTATGAGGTATGCAGGCATACGTGAGCTCTCGCACACAGACCAGAACAAACACGAACACTTATTGTTGATTTGATAAAGAAATGCAGCAGATTCTGCGGTGTGCGCCAGCCAGCTGCCAACTGGCTGCTGAAGTTAATGTGCCTATGGTCTCTGCTGAGTGGTCTTGCTGCCCCACACAGTGTCTGAACTGCTCATTACTGGCTTTCCCAGAGAATAAAAGGAGATCACCGTGACTGGTGAACAGTAAATGATCTTGCTAATCTGTTTAAGCATTCCTCGTTCACAACTAATGAGAACATCTAGGTGCCCGGGATATGATTAAGGGTCACATACCAATAAGCTGGTTTGAGCCTCTGCCTCCTCAACTTTGACTTTAGGAGCCCTCGCTTGATTATTAGTGACGCTTCCTAATTCGTGTGAAGAACTCACAAGTTTGGAAGAAGGCCAGCAATAATGACCGTGACATTGCACAGACAATTTCATAGATCTCTTTTTGCAACTGCACTCCTTCCCCAAGGAATCTTCCTTGGAAAAAGGTGTTAGGAGAGCAGGATCACAAGAGCAGCCAGTATACTGGTATAAAGCAGCAGTGTTCATTTCCAACAGATCCACAACAGACTTATACAAACAGTTTAATGCCAGTATTAAGCTTGGAATATTGCTAGTTGTCTATTAGACGTGGAAAACATGGGCATATCCACACACAAGCAAGTAACAGCAGGGTCCCTGGAACAGCCAGCCTTGCAGCTACAGCCTTGTGTTATTGAGGAGGTTCCTAGGCCAATTCAAGGGTGGTCTGATAGCTCCGACTGCGTTTGTACTCTGAAAGCCATGGTTTGTTCTCACAGGCAGTTGGACTGAAACTCAGAACTGGGTGTCTGCCCTCGCTGAGAGAAAGTAGGAGGGAGAATCCCGAAGGGAATGTTTACAAGCAAAGCCCCTGCATTTCCCAGTGCTGTGCAAGCACGTGCCTTCTCCAGCTTCTGGCATCACACCATTTCAATTTCCTGCTGCACTGAGGCAAGAATAGTTCTGCTGATCACTTTACAACGAGCAGCCTCTTACCACTAGTGCTTAAGGTCTTTGAAACAGCAAAGATAAGGCAGGTGGGTCGATAGGGAAGGCATCATGAGAGGGCAACAAGTTTCAAGTTGACCTACTTTAAGGAGGAGATTTGACCAGAGGACTAGCACACATTTTCTGTGACTCTATAAATTGTGTTCTTGAACCAGTTTATCTCAGGTTTACTCTTACCCATTCAGGGTTGTTGGAGTAAAAAGGAAGGAAATGGTATTAAACAGCAAAGTGATCCTATAAATGCTCCTCTTAGTCTCTTCTCCTAAGAGCACATTTAATTGATTATCTAAGTCCCAGTCTTTTGCCACATCAGAATAAAGAATTTAGGATAAGCAAAAGCATTTCTCCAAGGTTCAGCACGTGGTAACCTATGTTCTAAAACTAATCTGTAAGAACCCGTCATGCTGGCTCTCAAAATGTGTGCCAACCCTTTTCACAGCCAGAATAGAAAATGCTGTCTGAGGTCTCTGGTGACACAAGTACAAGGAGAGTGTTTTACCTATATATAAGAAAATACAAACCAGAATGAAGTGTCCTCCCCTATAGTGGGACCTCCCCTACAGTGGGACAGACTTCATTATGAAGAACAGCCCAAAGCCACTACAAGACTGCTATCATTTGGCCACCAGACCAAAATGTATCTCCTTCTGCTGCAAGCCCCCAGGACAATTAGCTGATGTTGTCCTTAATGAACTGTCTTCAACATCCTTTCATGTATGTGTAATAATTTCTTTTAAATATTGTATAACTTGTGAGATTTTTATTTATTTCCTTTAGCTACTTTCTGGACAGAGTCCAGAAACTTGTCTCTCTGCCTCTAAAGCATGAGTCTCATCACATAGCACAGTAAAAATAAATCATGATTTGCATTTCTCAATAGCCTTCAAATAACTACGTGGAGTAAAGCCAAACCCAGCCTCCTCGTTGAGACGAACAGCCTGCATTTTCACATACCAAGATTGCTTTTTCTTCACGTAAAGAATAATTTCAGCCTTCTGATTTCCACACGGCCCCACTGTGCAACTTACTACCAGCCACATTTTCTCCCTGGTAGCTCACGTAGTGAGTGCTTTGAGTCAGCACATTCAACCACAACAGCAAACTTTGATAGGATTTCCTTCAACTCCTGAAACGTTTAGGCACGTATTCAGCTCATGACTCAGGGTTGCTTATCTGTCAAGCGAAACTCCCTCTGGGATGTGAAGCCCCATCATCTCAATCACTTTTCCTTTTCCTCCAAAGAAACAAACAAACATACATTCGGCACATTTCTCACTCTAGGTTCTTCCTTCTTTCCCATCCCTCAACCCATCCCTGGCCAGAGGCAAGCTCTGGAAAACACAAAGAACACAGACACAATTGTTCCTCACTTCTATCCCGTGCTCATTCTGTTGGCAAAATTGGAAACAACTTGCTTCTGCCATTGGACTTTTAAACACGGTGGTTCTAGAACATCAGAAAAACCACAGCACTGCTCTTCCCAACACGGTCCTGCCCCCCATGCTGGCATGTTCTCATATTTCTCATAGGGATCAGAAGGGACCGCAAAAGATCATCTAGTCCAATCCCCCTGCCACAGCAGGATCACCCAGACCAAGTCACACAGGAACACATCCAGGTGGGTCTGGAGCACCTCCAGAGAAGAAGGCTCCACAACCCCCCTGGACAGCCTGTTCCAATACTCTGGTACCCTCCCTGGGAAGAAGTTTCTGCTGATATTGATATGGAACCTCCTCTGTTCCAGCTTGCACCCATTGCCCCTTGCCCTATCACCAGATGACATTAAGAAGAGCCTGGCTCCATTCTCCTGACACCCACCCCTCACATATTTAGAGACATGAATGAGGTCACCCCTCAGCCTCCTCTTCTCNATCTGCTAAGCACCTCCCATGTTTATCATGTCTATCAGTCTTCAAAGGGAAGAGTTCTTTTTTTCTCCCACATCTTGCTTTGGTTTTTGACTGTATGTTTGATTTTTTTCAAATGTAGTTATGTCCCTCCAAACTAGAACGAAGAAGATGGGAAGGAAACAGGTGCCAGAGACTCTTAACAAGAGGTGTCAAGTGATTAAGCAACAGAATCCTACAGGGAAATGAACAAAGGGATTTAAGACTCCTGAACTTTGGTTTTTTTCTGACAAACAGCCCAGAAAAAGGGTAGGAATGATTGTTCACAAGGTAAGTAAACATAAGACAGAGAGGTCATCTACTCGCAAGTGCTGCCTACTCTGGGGACAGGTGTTAAATATCCCAGTGTAGCTATTCCCACACAGGGAGCAGAACAGGTGAGTGGTGTAGGGCACAGAAATTCACAGCCAGCTTTACTGGCTTAAGATGTTTTGGTGAAAACCTCAATATACCAGCTGAAGTAGTTGCTCTGGCACCACAGACATGCAGTCTGAACCATCACTAAGAGGTCTGGAAGGAGTAGGAATCCTGAACTACTGGAGTTCTGTGGCTGTCATCTTCAACAGCCTCTTCCACTGGTATTTTTTCCTTGGTAAAAAGCTACCCATCAACAGTAATTCCAGAGGAATTCCAGATTTTGCAACCATCACCTGTGTCCTAGACTCACAGAACAAGGGTTTCCTTGTAGAGAGTTAGCTCTGCTAGTCAACACAAGTCACTGCTATTTTTAACAATGCTACTGGCCAAAGAAAAGGAAGACATGAAAGCTGCTGTCAGGAGGGAAGCTTGGGCAGATAGCAGAGGCAGGCAGGACAGACACAAAGAGAGATGCACTGTGGATAAGGAAGTAGAGAAGTTAGAACTTCAGAGGAAGCTGAGGACAAACCTTGTGAGAGCAGCAAGAAAGGAAGTTTCTATACGTGCCCACAATTGCACCTGCTCATCTACACAATGCAAACCCACAGGAAGTGACTCAGTGGTCAGAGCCTGACACGCAAAAGGAAGCATCCTATATTCCAGGAAAAGGGATTTGGCTTGTGCGTGGACATAATGGTTTTGTGCAGGTCTTGAACCACAACTGCATTTGGTTGTGGTTCTCATAGGCAGCAGTTGCCCTGTTTCTAACTTGCTATTTTTAATTCAAGCCCATCACAGTAGGAAGAGCAATTTTTGAGGAGGACTGTGGTGTCTGACCTGCATTTATATGGAAGGAGGACAGGAGGCACAGTGCTCTGAACACCTAAACTAATCTGATGTCTCTGCACCTTTCTCATCTACTGTCACACTATGGATGAAAAACTCACCTGTGTGATGTTCCAGGCATGAAGTAGGAAGGCTATACTGCTCCCACTAAAAGTAGGTTTCATCATAACGTTTTTATCCTGATTGATTGACACAACAACATGACAATCATGTTGTCAAACCAGATATACAAACCCCAAGGACAAAGCAGGAGCTGGACATGGTATCTCCTGAATCCCACTAACCCATACAGTAAACCCAAGGGATTTCAGTGCCTGATTCTCTTTGGTTCCTCTATCTACAAGAGCTTTAAGGAGAAGACTCAGCAAAAGACTGCTGGTTATCAAAGGTACTGCAAAGCTGCACAGGTTGCTCCCATCATTTGCAGACAGGATATACATCACTGGAATTTTCCTCGGGCCAGCTGTTCCCTTATTACCTTAGAGACCCTGAATGCAGTACTTGGAAATCCTTGACCTGGGGTCTGGCTGGACCAATTTCCCTTGCACCCAAGATATGAAAGGAGCAGCAGTTAGCAGAAGGCCACCTTGATACTACCCCGCAGTGCTGCCAGTGTCACTTGACAGAGCCATGGCATGAGACCCTCAAGGTTTGGTAGTAGAAGGCAAAAAGTTTCCAGCTCTTAAGCTTTTGACTGATATGATAGAACACTAAGGTCAGAACGTCCCAGTCACGTCTTATCCAACTGCCTTTTCTCAGTGCAAAGAGTAAATACAGCCTCTGAGTCCTGGCATCCTGTACATAGCCAATTAGAGGTTCCTGTAAAGGCTCACTGAGCTGGTGTTAGCCCTGGGGATGATAACTAGTCTCTGTTCTTGTGAGACGTGCAAAATGTCAGGGGAATATAAAGAAGTGTTGTGCTCAGGAAGCATGTGATGTGACTAACAGAGGATGACAAGGGGTGTGGTTATCATGAGATATTCACCTCCCTTCAGTGCCTTCATGAGACGTGAGAAAGTAAATATCCTCCTCCTCTCCCTGACTCTCAGAAGCATGCTTATCCACTGAGAACTAAACCCCAAAAGTTATGATTCTGTTCTTATTTAAGCCCTTTTGGGGGAGTTGCTCAGGAAGGAAGTTTACTACTGATACTCTGAAGAGCTGTTCCAGCTGAGAAATGCTGGATGCAGAACACAGTTGACTTCACAGCAAACAGTTTGTGAAAAAGCCAAGGAAGTTCTTGACCAGAAGAAGGCATTTCAAGCAAGCCTAAAATTTCTTTGATGAATAAGAGGTCCACAAGTAGGGTGGGTTACTCCCTTACCTGACTCAGGTGATCACCTGTGTCCTAGACTCTCAGCCTTGATGCAAAATATCAAGGCAGGTAGGAAGAAGTATGTAGCCAAGAAGGGAGCCCAGAGCCTGGAAGAGGAAGCACCTTGAGTACTGTGTCCAGGCTTGGGCACCACAGGATAAGAAGGACATTGAGGTGCTGGAGAGGGTCCACAGAAGGGCAACAAGATTGGGGAGAGGACTGGAAAATAGGCCCTGTCAGGAGCAGCTGAGGGAACTGGGGTTATTTAGTCTAGAGAAGAGGAGGCTGAGAGGAGACCTTATTGCTCTCCACGGCTACCTAAAAGGAGGCTGTAGTGAGGCTGGGGCTGGTCTCTTCTCCAAAATTACTAATGACAGGACAAAGGAAAGTAGTCCCAAGTTGTGTCAAGAGGTTTAGATTTGGCATTAGGAAGAAGCTCTTTCCTGAGAGAGTGGTTGGGCACTGGAAAAGGCTGCTCAGGGAGGTGGTGGAGTCACCATCCCTGGTGGTGTTTAAAACACAAGTGGCTAGAGCACTTGAGGCCATGATCTAGGGGCTGGGGAGATGTTGGGATGAGGACTGGACTTGATGATCCTAGAGGATCTATCCATGAGGATTCTATGATTCTAAATTCTATTGTCAGAGCAGAGGAGTAACTTCAGTAAGAGGAAATCAGTGAAAGGAAAGAAATGGAATTTTACCAGGTGTGTCTGGCAAAAAAAGAAGGGAAGAGGAAAGGAAAGAGAAAAGATATAATCAATAGTTGGAAGAATAAAGACAATGAGAGGGAATTAAGCTATGGTTGTGTTGGGTTCTTTTCATTTCATAGTGAAATCAATGGAGCTTCATTTCCCAAGGAAAACAACTACTTCCAAAAGAAAAAGTGCTGTATACAGAACTCAGACGTTACCCCTCCCTTTAAGTGGTCCTTCCTTTGCACTAAATATTCACCATGCACACTTCGGTCTCTACAGATTTACACCTGTAGGAATCTAAAGCCTCCAAGGACAGTTCAGCTCTTCAGAACGATAAACCCAGTAAATTCATGAATTGCCAGCATTCCTTACAGGTTTCTCATGACAATCCTGCACAACTGAAAATCAATTTGGGTTTTGTTTCTCATTGCAACATCTGCAGACACAATGCGTGACAAAACCAGGAAGCAGTTGGTCTTAACAGGCAACCCCATCTACATGTCTCTCCCCCTCACACCTCATGACAGACTAATTCTCATCACTATCACCACCACCCCGTATTTTCATATCTGTGTTAAAAATCCCCCAGATGCACTTATCTAACGAACCCCACTGCTGCTAAAACCCAGACATAACAGCCAAAGGGTTGGGCTTCAAGCTTGTGAATGTGAGAACCAGCTGCATCTACATTGTCCTCAGGTGAATAACCCGTGACTTCAAAAGGCTGCTAATTGTCACCTTCTTCAAGCTAGAGACTACTTGTGGGGGAGATCGTGGGAAGTTCCAGGTCAGTGGAGACCCTAGGGGAAGGCAGCCTTACAGACAGAGCTCTCTCTGCTCTGTACCTGCAGGGAACACGGGCTGAAGCAGACCAGGCTTTGGGGATGTCCCTGCTTAGCTGCAGTAATAAGGTGTGTGCTTTGGGCAGCACTCAGGGGGTAGCATTAAGGTAAAGGAAGGGCTAGTTTTGTGCCAGAATATCATACTAAAACCTGCACCAGCTAGACTGGTGCCTACACAGTTAGTAGCATCCCACCACTGTATTCCCCACAGTATTGGCAAAGGTTAAACTACCACTACCTGAGATCACCTGCTTCCAACCAGAATAGTTTCTTGAAATAAAGATCAGTCTTCTTTCTCTGGAGCAGCAATCAGATGGGAACAATGCTGGAGCCTTATCCACCAGAGGACATTAACCACTAGCGTGAGACATGATGGGAGTTTTGAGTGTTCCTCAGCCAGGGAACAGACCAGAGCTGAGGCAGAGAGCAGAGACCAACACAAGGAATTCAGATGAACGAAGAAGCCACAAGCAAACACATGTTAAACACTGAGATATCCTCATTGATGCTGAAAGGACAAACCCCTGAACTTGCAATAGCCAAGTGAAAAAAGAAAGCTGTGCTTTAAAAAAGAAACCAAAGGAGGTCTTTCCCTTCCTTGTTTTATGATGAAATATCTAAAAGCAGCCATTTCTATCAGACTTGTTCTTGGGATCTGTATTTACAGCACTCAGAAATAAATCACTAAAATATTGGTTATTAAAGAGAATTAACTCAGTGCCAGGGGCAGGCCCAAACAGCAATGATTTAGTGATACAAACCCTTCTTACAGACCTGCCCTGTGCAACGGTGATTGATGACACATTCAGCTGTCTACATTCAATATGACATTATCATATTATCTGGAAACTGCCACTAGCTCAACAGACTCATGGGTCACATTCTACTCGCTGGTTAGATAGCAAACCTTCAATAAAACACGGTAAGGCAGAGTAGTCTGTAGAGACTTCACTCCATGTGATGGAAATTTTTATGGGCTTGGACCAGAGTGATGGTTTCATGATTGGGATGTGTGCTTCAGCCTGGAAGACATTGTTTTTACTCTTCTTTAACCAGGCGAGTTGACTCATCAGGATATGAAATGCCATGGTAATGAGGGGACACAGCACGTAGGTAATACACAAGCTTCCCATTATGTTTCTACGTGTGTAATGACACGGAGCTCTACAAGCAGCACAACAGGGTGACTTTGGCTCTCTGTGGTACAGACCTTTTGGGCTGCAGTTTTCTATGTCAAATACTGTGCAGCCTTGGTCTTGGCTTTTGCCCTACTTGAGTACTCAAAATCCTCCACATGGATGGATTCTCTGGTGCATAATAATGCTAAACTCACGCTGCAATCTCTTCTCTTGAAGGGTATGGATGGACTCACTTGAACTCTAATAATGTTGCTGTTCTGTACTCTTCCACTCAAACTAGCTAGCCAGTTCAAAGCCTACAGTGAGTAATTTCCTGTTAGAAAACTAGGCTAATTCTATTAAAAAAGATAGTGAAACTAAGCTCTTAATTCCTGAAAGGATTCTTCTCTGTAGATTCTAAGGCACTGTTAAGAGAGAGCTATTTCCTTACACGTAATATATTGCAGAGTTAGGGTAATCCATATTATCTATACCCCATCGAAATAATCTAGTCATCCTGATAAATGTTTTGTAAAGAGGATCTAATTTTCAGCCAGAGCACGATAGTGTCTACTGGGGAGATACAAAGCATCATGTAATTTTAAAAAGCTTTATCCAAAACCAGCTCTCAGAAACATTAGACACGGATGGAAGTGGAAGTTACATATCCTGTCCACAGCTTGGAGTTGTCAGAGAAGTGAAACAGGATGGTTTAGAGAAAGAGAACATGACAACACGCAAGCTGAGCTTCCAGATAATAGACAGTGAGGGTGGAAACTCGGCTCCACTGGAGCAGGCAGGAATTTCTGACCCTATGTATCTCTAGTTCCTGGAAAGTCCCAGCAACAAACAGCAAGAATACATTCCCTCTGATAAGATTCTGTAACGCAGCAAATATTTATCTTTGTGACCAACAGTTTCTGCTGTTTGCTTTATGATGTTATAGAATACTTGGCTCTGCACCCCGAATTGGGCCAAGGTGAGCAGCCCCAGTGCCTGAGCACTAACAGC
>VZRI01006783.1:1121472-1188233 GCA_013397515.1 Upupa epops
CCCCCCCACCCCAATTGTCCTCCATTTGGGTTGAGATCCCATTAAGGCTGCTGCCAATGCACATGAAGGGGTTAGCAGCAGCGCTGAGGGCAAAGGTTGAAGGTATCTTTCACAATATCACCAGTCTGTTCACCAACGGCGGTGCAGGAAAAAGGTTGTTTCTTAAGGTACCTTTTGTAACAGCTTCACTTGTGACACCATTCATTAGGGACAGCATCGTTAGGGCTCCATCTGAACCGCAGGAGGATCGAAACAAGTAGTCCGAAGCATGTTTTTTCTCCAGCTGGAAGAGCTTTTGGCCACAAACTAGAGACTCATGTTGACATCAAAGTGTCTTGATAAATTGATTGAACTCTTTCCTACATAAACCACAGCAAAGTCTGACTGCATCCATTTGCAAAGCACAGCAGGGTGAGAACTTGAGACATTGCCATCCCTCCAGAGTCAGTGGAAGCGTTCAGTAACGCACAGAACCACTACATACCTGTTAGCTCATCCATTCTAGAAATGTTCTTCCCTGAGTGCTGCTTCCTTACCTAATGACGGTGCAAGAAGCAGAAGCCCGATGTAATGTCATGTTTTAACAGGCTAAATTCCCACCATGAAGTCAAAGCCATGATTCTATTCCGAGTGTGCAGTGCCATGCATACCTTAAAGCTTTGGTGAAGTTTGAGTGAAAAGACCACACTTCTTCAGGCAGAGAAATCCAGCTTCGATCAATAGTTACATTGCTTTGATTGGGTCAATAAAACAAAGGGGTGATTGACTGACCCACCTTCCCTTTATTCAAGTAACAGTGAATACAATGAGAAATGCCCCTTAAAGTAAGTGAGAGCTGGCTCCTTTATTCCCTGCAGTCTCAATATTTCTCACTTCTGGGCTAGAAGAAACAAATTGCTTGTTGTGTTTCCCAGATTAAGCTCTGGAAACTTGTAAAATCACTTTGCAGTAACTGTATCGAGAATTATCAGAATCTCAAAGACTTCAGGCACATCTAAGGTTCTAGATACAGCTCCTGTGAGGGATAAATCATTCCAGTCTGGGACAAAGCCAGCTGGAAGATGTTTCCCCATAGCAGCATCTCTGATCATCAAGACTCTTCTCTGGGTCATTCTTTAACCTCTCTGGTTGGGTTTCTTTGACAAAATCTTTGATGTAATAGTACACAGTCAGGCAAGAGAACATCAGAACATGAGCATAAAGAGAGTATAATCTTTATAAAAGAACACAAGAAAACTCTCCTCTTTCACTTCTCAAAATGATCACCATTTCCCTTTCATCCTAGCAATTCTCACCGTGTGTCTCAGGTTAGACAAAGTCACAGTGTCGTTCAGTCCATTACAAAATACCAGAGGCTGAAAGAGAACCAGCTCACTGCTCCACTGTGCTTGCCTAGCTCAGGTCTCCTTCCAAATTATTGAAAAACTCCTTTTCTGCAACACCTGCAGGCAAACGCAGGGGAGATTAACTTTTACAATGACATGAAATGGTAACAAAGAAATCCCAGTTGGTGTCAAATTAATCTGAACTTTGCTACGAATGTAGGAGTGAAGATCAGGTTTGCTCAGAACCTCCAGGTCCAGCTTTGCTTTGAATCCTATAACTTCTGTAAGATTTTGTATTACAGCAGAAGTAACAGGGTGGGAGGGAAGGAAGGAGGGAGGGATGGGTGGATGGATGGATACACACTTTGAATTCTGAAATCACTTAATAACTTCATATTTCTATAATTTCTCCGTGTCTTTTCTAACCCCAGTTCCTTCGCTGGAGAGCACGTGAGGTCAGTTATGTCTCATGGCTGAATAAATACATTCCCATCAGCTGTTTTGCCCAGGTTAATGTTAGGCATCAGAATGAGCCCCATTCGAAGTTGTTTATCAGAAGGCTGCGATAGCATTGCTTTGGCAGTACCTGTGGCTTATCGTTTGCTTTTCCAATGAACACGACAGTCTGCATATAGTTTGTTGAAGGAGAGGCGTGTGGATTCTGTTTTAAAATTCCACACGGGAGCTTTGTTTTAGCCAAAAGTAATAAAAAGTTCAGTGTGGGTCTGAGTCTATCTGCTTATGCACAAATTTCTCTTTCAAATTCTCTCCTGCATGCACTGGAATCAAACCAGTCCACAAACCAATCAGGGTTGTCCTTGATTGGTTTTGTCCTCTCTCTGCCAGGTCCGTACCCTTCACGGGCACCCGAGTGTGGTACCACTGCTGATCTCAGTGGGACCTATATTTCAATCTTGATCTCCTCGAGTCCAAAGGAAAGAGCTGAGAGGGTCTTCAGGGACCCAGGTACTCACAGAGAAATTCAAAACACTTAAAGACACTGTGGCAGTGTAGAGGGCTGTCAAAGTAGCAGAGAGCCTTCCATATTGATTAGTTCCATGTTTAATGTATACTCTGCTCTTGCAGTGTTTGCAAATAGCCTTTTTTGTATGAAAACAGCAATGGCTTAGTCAAAGCCAGATCAAAGAGGCACGCATGATTCACATCCACTAAATAAACACTGATGCCTGATGGCAGTAATACAGCTATTTATATTCATTGCTTGATTTAACCAGTGGCATTCCTTTAATATGATAATAAGCACAGGCTGTTTGCTATGAAAAAGAGAGACTTGAGTGCTAAACTTGCTCTTAACACCGAATGAAAGCAATATTGGTGGGCAAGTTGAGATGTGCTAATTAACTTTCACTGCAGACAAAAATCAGAAGCTTAATTTTAGATTATGCTTTGGAATTTCATATGAACAAATAAGCAGGAGATTTCACTGGGAGTTAAGCACTTGAATACATCGGAGGGTCTGGTAGCCAGGTCCTGTCCGTGACCTCTGCATTTCATTTGAATTGTAATCCTGCAAATCTATCACTTCATCTCTTTTATAATACCCGGTGTTGCAAAAATGAGGGCAGGGCATGCTTTTAAATAGTGTTATCATCAGTAACTACAGCCCTAACACCTCAAAACCCAGCAATAAACTGGTCTGCAACCAGGAAGCAACTCTCAGGAGCAACAAGTATCAGGAAGGCAGACGACAGACAACCCTCTGCTGAAAGGGAAATCATCGGTGCCTCAGGAGTAGGCACTCTTCATCCTGTTTATAGTAACAACTATCTGATCTACAGTGGTCAGTTTTGTCCTTAGGCCATGTGAAAACAGTGATGAAATCACTAAAACCACATCAACAATGAGACAGTATCAGAGCAATCACGGGATGTGTTGGATTTGACCATAAGGCTGATAAATACAGCAGGTTCTTGCAGACAGCTAACAATGAAAAAAGCCCCAGAGTGCGAAATCTGATGGACATTGCACCAGGGTTGTTAGGCAATCGCTTAGAGAAAAGCCAGAGCTCTGTGGATCTCTCTTCTACTCATTGGGCACCCAATGTAAACAGAGTGAACGGCTTCTCTAAATCTACTAGCATCATCACAGGAATAAATGGGTTAAAATTAAACCCAAACCGGACACAATTCCATGTAGCCAAGGCTTCAGACTTGTCTTGAAGAGCATCACGTACCCTTGTTTTCTTTCATTTCTTGACTTTAAGAAGAATACTGTCTCTCCTATGAATACCTGAAGATTTGCCAACACTGCTCCCATTCAGGTCACAGAGGAATGCTGTAGATTTCTTTTCATCCAGTTCTTTTGGCAAAGGTTTGGGTTAAACTGTGACATGTCATGGCAGAGGCACATTAGATTCGAAATCTGGGACTGTCGCCTCCATCCTCATGTACATTTACCTTTCTCCATAATTTACTCTTAGTTGATGTATTGGTAAATCTTATCTGATTTGGATAAAGACTGTTCTTTGATGGCCCCGTGTGCCATAAAATAGCACGGAATTCTATTTCCTGTATTGCAGATAAGGCTGCTTCTGTTTTAGAGTTGTGCTTTGACTTATTTGCTGATTCACTTGATAAACAGAACGGCTTAAAGCCTTGAGGAAGATGAATACATGTTGTGTCAGAATAACACAGGAATAACTAGGTTGCTGGTACTTCAAAGACAGCTTGTACTTCCTTATTAAAGAGCTGCAAATGAATTCGTTATTTCTCCAATAATTAATAAAGCAGCTATTACTGTAACCAGCAATTTTGAAAGAGATTTCTACTCCTTATATGTGTCCAACATACTGATAAAGCCTCCAACATTAATTACAAGTAGAAGGAAACACCAATCTCGTAAGAGATTTTTGCTTGGATAATTGAGAGTGCCTGAACTAAGATGCTCCTTATAATTCTCATATCCTCAGCAACACCTAATGACTCAGACCACCTTCTTCAGAGGTGGATGTGACACTGTCCCACAACCCCAAATATGTGGATGTAACTGCACTTGCAGACTTCAAACTGTACTCTTGCCTCAGAACCATACTAAGTCTCGACAAGATAGCTCAAAAATGCTTCTGTTTCCATGGCTTCTGTCACCTGGCTGCCACTAGGGAGATTTCCCCCTTGTCTCAGATAGCTGCACTCCTCATTCGTTAGGAAATCATTAGTTTCAGATAACTACTTTCATTTCCCCTGATCCCTTCTGTGAAGTTTTGAATCAACCATAGATCCTTCACTGGCCTAATATTGATCTGGACTGCAAATAAATGTTGGGTACTGTACATCTGAAGAGTTTGGAAAGTAGGTTCTTAGAGAAATGAGCTGTATTTAGTTATTCCCCCAGTCTTTGAAGAGACTGAATACTGATGTTTCTCCACAAATGCCTGAAGATTGCTCTCATGGCCCTTGTGCAGTTGTTCAAATTGAAAAACATCTGTAGGCAGTAAATGCCCTTCACTGTAAGTTTGAAAGAACATTCTATTCTCTATGAGTCTGGCTTCTATTTGTCTATTGTAGTGCTTGTGTCCTGTTTTCCAGCTTCAATCGAGCACTACAGTAAGACTAACAATTATTTTACTGAGAACTGTTTACCACCTCTTCCAACAACCCCCGTACAAGTCATCCTAATGTCGTTAGTGCCAACCTGTGCTGCCCCACACCAGGTGAACACTCAGGCTGAGAGTCTTGGCTGAACTGCTTGTTTCGATGGGAATACAGAATTTCTTAGAAGTGGTTGAAACTGCAAAGTTCTTCATGAATATGAGGACTGCCTGGGTTCTCTAAGTCTATGGGAAAGTATTGCATCACCACTGTCGTGACAAAGATAAAAAGAGGAGACCTGATATTACTAGTAACACCCAGCCTTACCACCCTGAAGGAAGACGAGACCACGTAATGCTAGAGCATTTAGAGCTAAGCCAAAGCAAAACCTGCAAACCTACTTCTAGAGGAGATGTAATCCACAGAAATGAAGAGAAAAGGAACCCACTGCAGGCAGCAGCTGTTTGTCATGCTGGGAAAAACACTGCCCGCCTACAGGAAGGCAGCTCTCAACTAGTCTCATGGATAATAGTTTCTATTGCTTAACTTCTCAAAAGGACTTTGCAAAGTCACAGATATGATTATTCAGTTTATAGCTCAGGAAACTGAGGCAATTGGTCTAAGGCAAAGCAGTGGCAGAGCCGTGATGAAACCGTCATTATCACACTCCAACCACTAATCAGTCCTAGAGGAAGAGGGTGTTTTGGCAGCAAGAGCGTAGCTCTCCCTCATAGGGCTGGAGAATACAGAAAGTGGGTGGTAAGAGCCTTAACCCTGTTCTGGCACTCCTCCAGATGTCCCCCAAGCCCTAGCTCCTGCCAAGGCAGGTCTCCTTGCTTTAGGCAGCACTGCAGAATGTCCTACGGCTGCTTGCTGAGGTCTCCTGTTTTGGTTCCCAACAGAAAGAGTCTTCCACTCTCCAAAAGGACTGTCTGGGGAAAACTCTGGCTGGAAGAGCAGGGCCAGACCATGGAAATCATCAGGAAAACCAGGCTGAATCTGTTACCTAAGAGTGACCTCCTGTGTCGGTACCAAGTGTTCTCATGCCTCTGTGGAGAACAGCTATCAGAGCAAAGCCTCAAAGTGCATATCTAGGAGAGTAAAATGAGAAGTCTGAGGAAATCATCACTTTTCTTAATGAATTTCCCACATGCCCACTTCTTAATGCCTTGCAATTTTATCTGTACTGCTCAACATATTCAACAGGAAACAGACAAGAAATACATTCTCATGGCTCCTGCTATCAATTTCCCTCCTGGAGCTGTGTGTGAAGGCAGGAAAAGCTCTACGACGTGCATGAACAGCGAGGACTCACTGCACACCTGCACTGGACTGAGAACTCCCTTTTTTCACCTGGCTGTTTCTCTGCTGTATTTTACCTCCCTCTGAGATGAAACACAGAGAAGGAATGGGAAGAATTCTTGCAGATGTCGCAGGAAAAGAATACTCATAGAAAAACAACACTGAAACACCCTGTGTGTGCTCCCTCTGAGTGGATAATCATCAGCCTTATGCTACTTGCTAGATCAAAACAGTTTTCTACCTGCAGGCCAGAAATGGGGATCACTTGGCTTCTGCTGGCAGCCAAACGCAGCAACCAGATGAATGCCCACCTGAAGAGGACCTCCCAGGACAGCCTGGCACTGCATTCACACAGAGCCTGTCTCCCATCAGGGCTCTATTGCCATGACCCCAGGTTCCTACAACAGCAAATTTCCTTGCTGTGAGATACAAAACTTCTTTAAACTGCTGGACTCAAAATCAAAGCAAAGCACTGGAAAGCTCTGATAGCTGAGGGCATGTGTTAGCTGTCAAACAGGACTTGGGACTGGTGCACATTCACAACAGCTACAAACAGCTGCTTCCTAGACAGGCTCCTCCGCTTTGACAGTTTTTCCCAGCATGACCTTGAGCCAAAAACTCAGTGTTCTGCTCAGCAGTGAATTTGCACAGCAACAGGATTGTGGTTTAGATGTTCCTAACGGTTTTGGAGGTTGCGCACGTAGTAAAGTTGACCAGGCAGGCAGTTCTGCAGACCAGCGGGGACTGGCAGCTCCCAGCTCTCAGTTCTACTATTACATGGTGAGCTGGGGTCAGCACTTTCTTCGATTCCCCGCTCCCAGTGACAGACACCCAGCTCTTTCACAACTGTGCCTGTGATTCACCTGAAGTACAGAAAACCAGAAGGCTCTAAGGAAAACGCTCAATTCCTTCATATTTTAGGAAAACATTTGGCCCACTGTATCCACAATGTCCTCTAAGATCTTCGCTGCTTGTACCTCTGTGCTCGGTACCTTTCATTCCAACCATCCTGGGGATGCACAGCTTTAAACCATAGCAGAAACAGGGTACAGAAGGCAGTCAACGTCCTCAGCTGTGTGACAGCTCATGCTGTTGCTTCTTGGCAAAGCAGGGAGGGGAGGAACAGCCTTTGTTGTTGTTCTCTGCAACCTGTGAGCCACAACTGAACCTAGTTGGACCTCTGACTGGATCACACCCTGGGGACACCAGACCGAAGCTGCAGTAAGGACAGCGAGGGCCTTTCAACACAGGGTTGGTTAACGAAGCAGAGTAACCTGCAAGGCTGGTAGCAGTGCGACCCAGAGGAGTCTCATACCAGATAGGGTTTTATTTTCTGATTTTCCTTTTTCAATTAAATTTGACATTTCTGAGAGCGAGCTTGGTTCCAGACTATTAATCTGTGGCTGAGCGCCAGGGAAGGAAAACACTTCAGCGAGGAGCTGAACACTGAACAGCTTTGTCTGCAGTGCAGCACGCCGAGATGTTTGAGGGAGTTCTCAGAACCTCAGTGGCAGCTCGGTCCTTTGTAACAGACAGGTGGGCACAGCGATTGCAGCAGAGGAAATGGTGACTTTTCTAACCTATCATCCACTCCCCTTTTTTCCAAAGCTAGATCAGCCAGTGAAAGTTGAGCACCAACTGGTATTTGCTACCAGTGGGGCAAAATCATAGAAGCACAGAATGGTTTGGGTTGGAAGAGACCTCAGAGGTCACTCAGTTGCAATGCTCCTGCTATGTGCAGTGACTTCTCTCACAAGAGCAGGCTGCCCAGAGCACCATCCAACCTGGCCTTGAACTTCGAACTGGACCTGTGGAAGGAGCTGATTTTCCAATTTCAAGCCTATCAGGACTGGATGACAGATTCAGAGGATAACCATAAGAAATGCCCTGCATTTTGTGTCAAACACGATTACCTATGACACCTGGAAGGGATTTGCATTCGAGAATCAGTTTGTATCCAATTCTTTGAGTTATAAACTTCAAAATGAAAGCAAACAAAAAAGCTTACAATAAAATGAAAACACCACTTAGTGCTCTGCATACTGTCAAAGCTTTTGTTTTGATACCTAATCTGTAGGCTCCTTATTCACTTGTTACTGAGGAAAATAAAGCCTCATGTAATCAACAGAATAAAGGAAAACACAGAGTTGCAAGCTCTGGAAAGATCCAAGATGTGAATTTGAATATTATGTCTTAAATACATCCCCTAACACAAATCATAGAATCCTTAGGGATCCGATGGGACCTTGAAAGATCATCCAGTCCAATCCCCCTGCCACAGCAGCATCACCTAGACCAAGTCACACAAGAACATGTCTCATGCCAGTGAGGAAAGGTTGAAGCCATCCTGCTGTATCACTGCACCGGTCTGTAGAAGGCTTCTGTTTAATGAATTGTGTCAATTAAGCTAATTATGAGGAGTTTGTTTTACAAAACAAGAAATAGGGTTTTCTCACGCATTTAGCTACTGCTGAAACCTCTACAATCAGGGTCTCACAGAGCCTGTTTCCCCTGTTCCTGTTTTCTGTCCCTAGTTTTGACAAATGAAGTTTGCAAGGAGAGTCGCATGTGTTTCTTTGCAAGACTCCTAAGCAGAAGCTTGTAATGCAGAGCAAATATGATGAAAGAGTACAGATGTAGGAGATAAAACCCAACAGGGAAATTACACCAAGCCGATGTGTTCAAGCAGTGTCACTGAAGAAAACCTCCTGAACTTCAATGCATTACAGGAAGGGATAAACACTGTTAGTGCTGTAGGGCTGTTTACTGTGGAAACTACTGCTAACCTGAAGGTGTATTCCTTAAGCAGGTAGATTTCACTGCTCTGAGAAAAATTACTAAGCAGTTCTAAGGAGCAGGCTCATCTACAGAGAGAGTTACAGCAGTGCAGTTCCAAGGGGACAGGCTCAAACCCATGCTGAGCACCAGTGCGGTGGTTGTACGTGCTCTAGATTGATTTACAACCATGAGTGAAGGGGAAGCAGGGTGAATCACATCTCATGTGTGGAAAATAAGGGCATGGGGATTCCAAATATAATCTAAGGGAGGTTGTGGAGAGGCAGGAGTTGGTCTCTTCTCACAAGGAACAAGTGACAGGACAAGAGGAAATGGCCTTGAGCTGCCCCAGGGGAAGGTTAGGTTGGCCATGAGGAGAAACTTCTTCCTGGAAAGGGTCCTCAGACTTTGGCACAGGCTGCCCAGGGAGGGAGCTGAATCTCCATCTCTGGAAGTGCTTGAAAGTCATGGAGATCTGGAGCTCAGGGGCAAGGTTTTGTGGTGGGCTTGCTAGAGTTCCATGAGTGGTTGTAATCTATGATCCAAGAAGTCTTTTCCTCCCTGAAACCTAAGGTCTTTCCATGTGCAGAAGAGGAACAATTTCAACCCAAGTCTGAAATCAGATCTTCTAGAAGTTTCCTATTTTATATCTTTTTGTGATTTTTTTTTTCTATCCAGACTCAGGAAGCTGAAGAAGAAGGAAAGATGGTGAACACACCATAAGGTTGTCTAGGTGTAGCAATTAGATTCGGAACACTGCTGTAGACAGAGAAGACTCAGACACTCCCTGAATTACTCTGAAGTTTGGAATCTTCTGTAAAATTTTGCTCAATTGTTATATTTAGCCAGTTACAGGGAGAATGGGTAAAACCTCGAAGATGAATCAACAGCTGCAGAGACTAATCACCCGCTATAGATAATTTTCAGGATGTGAGGAGAACGCTGTGTCTGCACTCTTCAAAGCAGAGCAAACTGACTGAGGTGACCACAACCTTCCCATGGACTGCTTCTCCACATGCTTGTCTGCGTGGACACAAACGACTCCTCCATCTCACCTCTCACTTGCCCTCAAGTTGCACCCATTGCCAGGCTCCTCATCCCATTCAGCTGCCGTACCAAGCAGGCAACAGGAGTGATGCTCAGGACACTTCTGGGAGAAGGAAAGGGGCAGAAAGACAAATGGAGGAGAGAAGGGGAGCAAAGCTGAGCTAAGAAAGACCGATGTTGTTCTGCTGTGGTGGGGTAAGGAGAGGGCCTGGTTTTGAAGGCACGAAGAGGTTCCTGGCAGTTTGGGCAGCATTTGCAGTGCCGGCTGTGAGTACTTTATGGACTAGATGTCGTGGAGGCATTGCACTGAGTCACTGAGAAACACACTAAAATCAATGGGCTTTTTCATTAAAAGCTATCGCAGTAGATCAGGTTGGGACAGACCCCAAGGATCAGTCAGTCCAACCAGATGAAGCTGTAGGAGTCTGCAAGGCCTCTGCTTGCTTGACTTTTATCTCTAAATGAAAAATTTCTCACTTTGTTCTAATTTCTAACAGGTTTTCATCAAACAAATAGGACAATGAGAGGCTCCTCCGTCTCTAGCTTTGTTTACTACTCATCAATTCCCATAAAAATCTTTGCAGGCAAGTAAAAAACAAAGAAAGAAGTCTTCTAGTCATCTATATATCAGTGAGGAGGGACTCGAGATCCTGTAGGGATTGTACTTTTAAGAAAACATTATTCATATGGTTTTCTCTCGGTGTCAAACCAAGTAGCACATTTTCAGCACCTAATTGAACGTCACAGCTCAAAGCCAAAGGAAATAAAGAGTATGGAGAAAAGGAGAGGAAGCAAAAGAATTCTAACTCTCGTCACTTTTTACTTGAAAGATCTAAAATGATAATGAGCTTAAAGTTTGTGACACTCGGGATGAGTGTAAGCTGGGGAAATCATTTTGTTTGAACTTGATGCTTCTTCTGTTCGGTCTTAGAATAACACACTTCTAAGTCTCTTACAGGCTTCTGTAACTGGAGCTACTGTCTCGCTGACATTTCCATGACATCACATCCAAATCCTGATTAAATTCCATTTAAATTGTTATTAGCTTTTACCACAGGTTCACAAACTCTACACGTGAGCCGAGTTGTACTGCTTCACCACTCAGGAAAGCACACCAAATTCTGATGGCTAAACAACAGAAATCACATTTATAGGGCTGAATTATCCTGATTTTCCTTTATATTCCAGGTATACAGCATCTGTCAGAACGCTGGATTCAAATCATATCATTTCAGGTCCACTCAGCTCCAAAACCCTCGACACTCATTTCGCAGGGTGTTTCCATGGGAAGGCAAATGCCTGGGATAGAAGAGAGCCATGATGTACTGCAGTGGGTCTCCCGGCTTGAATGGGAGAGGGAAACACACAGCAGATACCCCATGAAGCAGCATATCTGTTGCCTCAGAAATAGGAGGCGTTTTAGCCTTACAGTTTGCTAACTGAGAGGGATGCTGCCTATAAAAACAGACAGCAGGTGATGGGAAAGGAGAACAGATAAAGGCACAGGAGTCATCAAAAAGGAGAACAGCAGCACAAGAACAAGCAGTATATGCTAGCAATACATTTCAAAAGAGCATGTAAGAGAGAGCAGCTGGGATAGAGGATCATCCTTCTAGCCTTGAAAGGAGTAAGGTCCTGGCATAGCCTTCCATGTAGGAATGACAAAGAAAAGCCTGAATCATTCATTCATTCAGCACAATCAGCTGTCGAGGGGTTTACGTGATGTGGTTGCCTGGCTGTAGCACTGCCAGTGACACAGGAGTTCCCCTCCAAAGTTACAGTGCTGATTGTAAGGTGCCTGTCTTATTTTATCACATTGTAAATTACTTTTCAACAGAGCTAGACTTCCAGAAGTAGGTAGTCCATGGGCATGAGGTTGTCTAAAGCTTTTGCTCTGCAGTATCACAGTAGAAATTCTCGTAGCCAGTGACTTCTGTCTACTTGTAATAACAAAATAACCCACTTCCCATGAAATAAAGTGGAGCCCATTCTCTTGATCTGGAAGAAAAGTGCATCTGCTGCACAGTAGGAAACTACAGAGGCAAGATGGAAACACAAAAACCAGTTTGGAAAAGATTCAAAGACTCTCTCATTTCAAATTGCCACCTCTGACTTGTAGTAATTTTCCAAATATTATCCCAGTCCCTCCTTTTACAGCATCTCCAGTGCAATCAGCTCTATCAATCAACAAAATACAACTAACAGCAGTGCTCAGAAGACCTTGCAGAGGTTGTATTGAATTCTGTCAGCTACAGATTTTTGTAGTAAGGGACAGAGAGCCTGGAAAGATAAAATATGGAGGAGGAATGAATTTCTGACCCTGCTGTCAGGGAGCAGCAGACTATTTTAATAATTCAATCAAGGCTACAATTCTGCGTGTGGTTCATGTTCCGCTTTCTTTGAAGAGGATCCCCATAGAGGGTCAGGGGCTTTTTCCACTGTGAGAGATAAGCAAGGCAGACAGCACGAGTGGATTTCAAAATAACTGTTTTACTATTCATCTTTGAAGAAGCTGTAGGTTTCTGCAAGCTTCAGCCTGACCAGCTTCCCAGGAAAGTCCATACTATTTAAAAGGCTCATATGGAAACTGGCAATCGGATTCGATGCATTGGAAGGGGAAGGTAATGAAAAAATAATAGGTGGGTTGTAATAAGCTGGCATTATTATGAGAGGGGTGGGTGTCAGGAGGAAGGAGCCAGGCTCTTCTCAGTGTCATCTGGTGTTTGGATAATGGACAATGGGTGCAAGCTGGAACAGAGGAGGTTCCATATCAATATCAGCAGGAACTTCTTCCCAGGGAGGGTAACAGAGCACTGGAACAGGCTGTCCAGGGGGGTTGTGGAGTCTCCTTCTCTGGAGACGTTCCACACCCTCCTGGATGTGTTCCTATGCGACTTGGTCTGGGCGATCCTGCTGTGGCAGGGGGATTGGACTGGATGATCTTTCAAGGTCCCTTCCGATCCCTAATGATTCTACAACTCTATTATCATCAATAATGTTCTCCTGTGGAGGAAGAATAAATTGAAAGCAGGGGTAAAACTGTCCTTATACAAATTAATATCTGTCAAAGCTTCACGCTTGAGGCCATGACAGCCTGTGACAATGTCAACTATTTCCTGAGATAGCTGGAACTTGCCGCTCTGCTATTTAGCTTGCAAATATTCTGCCCTGTGGCAGCTGGACAGATGTTTGGATGTCAGGAACTTCTCTAAAATTGCCAAGAGAGGAAGGAAAAACCTTTACAGCTCTCTTCACCTTTACAGCTACAGACAAGAACATTTCCAGATGAGAAGACGCTCCGCGTGCAAGTGGTCGAGGTAAACTTCAGCAGGGACCGCCCATGGCCAGATAAACCAAGGAAAACTCTGAGTGTATTTGTGTCCTGGAGGATTTTAGGTTGAGATTATTATCTCAATGTGAAAGAAAACAACCCAAGGTGCATCTTTTCTTTGGGTAAACAGAATTCTGTGATGCTTTACTTACTGCAGCCAAAGTAGATTGCAATAGAACTGATAAAATAACAGAGATGTTAAGAGAAATTAAGGGGTTGCAATGGCTAACAGGATACTTGAGATGCCCAGTAACCTTCCTCTGTGTTAGATCAGACAGAATATTCATTTCTTCTTATAAGGGCTCCAGTGCTGTTAATGAGTGAAGGAGACCCTGACTTCCCTCAGGCTTCAGTTCTTCTAATTGTACTTGAAATGATCTGATCTGTCGTGGGCTGGACAAAAGGAGGGCAGTAGCCAAGAACTTGGGTATTAGCTACCCAGGCGTGTAGTAGAGCCTATGGGAGTTTCCATTCCTGTTTGTGAGGCAGGAGGCAGCTCAGGGAGACAAGCCATAAAACCGAAGTGAGCTCCAGTAATTGCACTGAACAAGTGGACTGTCCTTGCAGAGAGGTGAAGGCTCACACCCAGGCACACGTACAGTGCTTGTCAGAATATGCAGGCACGCAGACGTGAGGTTTTCCTCGTGGACAAGATGCTACAAAATCTCTAACGAAACGAGACAAGTTTGAGAGTGATTTGGAGTAGAAGAGTGAAATCAGATCTCAGGAGAAATGAAATCTATAACAGAAGGCTCTTTTTTTGCTGACCGTGCTGATGGGCTGGAAGATATTTGGAGGTAACTTGCCAATTGCTCAGTTCTCTATCAGCAGTCTTTTCTCAGATTTCAGAAAGGACTTGTTATATCAAGCTTTAATATCAATTTGCTTGCTTCCTTAATTGCAGTCTCAATATGAATTGGATGACTAATTTGAGTCCGAACACATCATAGCTGTTTTCTTAATTACCTATAGCATCAATACAACGGAGATAATATTTTCCCCTCAGAGCACAGTGACAGGTAAAGTGATCATGGTTAAAGAGTTCCTGGTGTAGCTCACTTTCTGCTTTCTTATCTGCATTTGCAGTCACTTGTTCCCACATGAAGGGATTAATATGTTCCTGTGTGACTTGGTCTAGGTGATCCTGCTGTGGCAGGGGGATTGGACTAGATGATCTTTCAAGGTCCCTTCTGATCCCTAAGGATTCTATGAATCCACTCATTCAGATCGTTGATAAAGGTATTTAAAAGGACTGGCCCTGGTACTGAGCCCTGGCAACACCACTCGTGACAAGCCACCAACTAGATTCAACTTCATTCACCATAACTCTTTGTGCACAACCAGTTTAAGCAATGAAATGTACATCCATCCAAGCCATGGCTAGCAAGTTCTCCAGGAGAGTGCTGTGGGACTGGTGTCAAAGACTTCACTAAAGTCTAGGCAGACAACATCCATGGCCTTTCCTTTGTCCACTAAGTGAGTCACCTCTTCTTCACTAAGCTGAAGGAGATCAGAAGAGTCAAACAGAGCCCAACTCTCATAAAGCCATGCCGGCTGAAGCCTGATCACCCTGTTGTCCCGTATGTGCTGTGTGGTGGTACTCAGGATGATCTACTCCATAACCTGCCTCAAAGCCCTTTCTTTTCTGCCTCCTCCTGTGAACAGTCACTAGCTCCAGCCCTCACTTTCCTACTTCCCAGATCTTCAGGAAAAACATCTAGAGGTGTTAGAAGAATTGCTTTCCCCAAGTGTCTCAGCTTTCTCCAGGAAGGAGCTATTCAGCACCAGTAAAGGGGCAGCCACTTTAACGAAATCAAAAAATCAACAGGAATAAATGAAAGCCACATCCCCATGAGTGACTCTTCTGTAGCAGTTACACCAGCTCAAGTACAACAGACTCCATTTGTAGAGGCACTTACTCCATCACACACACAAGAGCTGTATGGACGGCAGTGCCTGGCCATCTGCCTGCCCAGCAGCCCAGCTCAGACAAACACACTGTATAGAGACTTCGGCAAGCTGTAAATGCTAAGTGCGCAGAGAACAACTAGGCTGCCTTGTCTGGACTCTTGTCCTACACACAGCTTAGTGTTTCATACCTCCCCAGTACTGAACTCCAAACCTGAGTCAAGCCTAATCATTTTGCCCCTCCATCCCAGCTATTGCATGCAACAGGTAATGGGGAAAAATCCCCAAACCTGGCTCCAAAAAGAACATGCAGCAACCTGCGAGGAACTGCTTAGGAACCATGCAGTCATTTATCTGATGGGTAAATCATCCAGCATGAGACAGAACAGGAAAGAAACACCAAAACCAGAGATAATCCAGGTTATGGAAAATTCCCTGGAGTCTGACACTCAATGTGTGAAGCAAATAAGGCAGGGAGGTCCCACTGCCACCATCTACTATATTAGCACTCACCAGTGCCTAGGCAACCTCAACTAACTTCAAATGCAGGACAAAACCTCAGCCCAGTGTACATCGAAGCCAGCTGTGTAGGAGCAGGAAGAGCAAGCTGATCTCCTTCCACCTCGGCAGGCAATGTGCAAAAGGCTGAAAGATGAGATGTGGTAACTTGTGCTGTAAAGTTACAGGGGTTGAGTGATGTTGAGAGAAGTGCAGAAGGCTCTTTTCCCTCCTCTCCTCCCCTGAATGCCAGAACCACAACTTTAGAGACTCTGGGGGCAGAGTGGACAACTTTGTACGGGGTATTCAGCTCACATCCATGCAGAGAGGCTGCAGGACATCTGCCAGAAGCTGAATTAAAGCCTGTGCAGTCCGTTTGAAAAGCAGTGAAGTCTCATGACTCCCATCTTGCTTTGGATAATGGTTTAGTGATTTTGTTACCTTCCAGCTAAAGCAGTTCACTTCAGTGAAGCTGAATCTGTTCAACTTCCAGCCACTAGATCTTATTACTGGTGTTGGCAGGGTTTAAAAGCTCCAGACAACTTTTCCTAGCAAAAATATCTAAGCATGATCATTGAGTTGCTTTCTCTTTGGCTATTTTACTGGTGCCTAGGCTCAGCTCTGATCTACCAATTCCTCTTCCACTTGTCTGTTATTCCTGCCTTTACTGAAAGCTGGCTGACTGATGGGGAAAGTAAAATGTGAACAAAAAGGTAAATTTTAAAAAATTAACCTGTGCTATAAGGCTGTTCTCATGCTGGTGAGATTATTTGTGCTTCTATGTGACCTCTGCACTAGTCTGGGGGATTTCTCTGGTATTAGAATTCCTCAATTCTAATTTTTAATTACTATTGTAAACTCCAGATTGTTCAGCCAGAACTAACCAACCATTTTGCCTGATAAAGGAATGCAAATAGCCTACTGGCTTGGCTTGAAAAGTTACTGTGAATTCTACCAGTCAGGAGTTTGCAGGCTGAAGCCTTTAGTAGCCCCGCGCAGAGACAGTTAGGATTTTCAGTGGCTGAGCAGTTGCAAATAGAAGGGTTCAAGAGCAGCCATTAGCCATTGTGTCTGTCCTCTGTGACTCAGGAAAGATCTTGTCTTGTGCTAGAAAGAGAATCATATTCCCCTTAGCACCAAATCTCCAAAGTGTGTTAGACGACTGCCTTATTTATTGAGTCTATTTACTGCTGCTGATGGATTGTATACTAACACAATAAACAGTGTCTAGAGGGAATGAAAAGTATTTCTGCTTTCATTAGGGCTCTAACTTCTCTTTTTCTGGAAACATTTCTTTCTAGGGTCCTCAAGGTGAAAGCAGACACCACTCGGTGCTTTGCTGTAATAAAGTAAATATTTTCTTTTTTCTAATCATAACGACCTCATGATCTATTGCCGCTGGAATTTATATTCCTGGGAAACTCACAGAAGTTATAGTTTCCCTGTCCAGGAATACAGATAATCTTTCAGAGCTCCACCTGATTCAGAGCTGGTTTAAAATGAATGGGGAATTTTCCTTGGTATCAGATTCTTTATCAAGAATGAGAAAGAAGAAATTAATAAAACGTCAGGGATAATTGATATTACATCCCAGAAATGTTATTAAACTGTCAAGCTTCTGACAAATTCACATAAATAGACTTAAAGCCAGGCTGAACATTCCTCATTTAAGCTAGATGCTAGCTTTGTTTCTTGTTTGGGAGCAGAAGAAACCGCTGGGAGAAGCCCTACGGTGTCCATCAGGTCTCACAGCAGTCATGGAGGGACAGGCTCTGAGCCAGGTGAGAGAACCAAGTCCACCAGAACAGCTTAGAAGGAAGAAGACAAGAGATTAGTGTTACAAGAAGAAAATGATCCAGCGATGAAGTCAGATGGAGCTGTGCTCCAGTATGTACCCAGCCAGTCTCAGGACCCTGGGGTCATCTGTTCCATCTTCCCACAAGCACTCTCCCCATCTGTTTTCCCATGCCATTCTTACACCCCTTCCCGCGAGCAAGGAGGAGATGAAAGCAGATCGGATTTTAACCTCTCCTTCACTGGGAAGGAGGTCTTATGCTGTGTCCTGCACAGGGGTCGGATGAAAGCTAACGAACTGTTGAAAACATGAGGTGGTTTAAGTAAATGTCAGGTACTGGATGACCAAGATTCATAAACTCTCTGTGGAGACTAGAACGAGCCAGTTTATCAACCAGAAGCCCTAATGCCTGATAGTCAGTCATTAGTATCTGTGATAATGGGTCATCAATGTCAATGTGAATTTCCTCTACAGGAGCCTCCAAGATTGCTGCGAGGCATTTCATTCATAGAACAAAGAAGTGAAACAACGGTGGGAACTCATTACTTCAGAGGTTTTCTAAACTCTTTGGATTGTGTGAAATAAATACTCAAAAGAAATCATTAATGCGGTTTGATCCCTACTGAACTTGCAGATAAGTCCATCAAAGATCTCTCACAGGTGTGAGGAAGGACAGCATCACCTTTACATATGAACTTGTAGAAAACACACTTGCTCCTGTTTCAGAGCCTAACCTTATTTCCTCTGAGGTCTGCAACAGTTGGTAGCAGACAAATCCCTATTATCGCCTGTAGGCATTCCTCAAAATATATCAATTACCTTATCCTGGTGCATTTCATGTGAATTATTCTCTAGTTACCAAGGCAACCAAACATGTATTAAAAAACCCCTTGTTTTTTGGTCATGCACATCTGGACTGCCCCAGCAACCTTAAAAAATGCATGCAGTCTCAAGGAGATATGGTTCTCATCAGCTGGGGGAGTCTGTCGGTGGAACCAGGAACATCACCTCCCATCCCATCTTCTGCAGCGGTGTTTGCAGCACTGGGAAGACCTGGGGGCTTTGGAGACCGTTACACCTCTCAGACAGCGTGAGAGGAAGCAGAAGGCAGGCACTCATGGGAAAAGCAGTTAGAAAACACAGCTTGTAAGGGCTGTACTGAGAAACCTCGAGTTGCAACTGTATTTCAGCCACAGTTCCTATAAGGAATGGAAGACAGTTTATCCTGGTTGGCACTTGCAGACAGGTTATGTTCATTATCAGCTCAAGTGCACCCATTGCTCACAGGACATCAGCAGTAATTTTCTTTGTATAGGCAAGTCTTCAAAGCGAAGAGGAAAGACCAATCTCTAAACAGAGTTAACGCCAAAACAGTTTGAATGCGCTTGGTATCCGCTTGTGTGTAGACTACTACTATGTGACAAGAGAAAGGAATTAAGAAAAATTCCTTTTAAAGCTTCTTGGAATAATCTCGTATTCCTGAAGTCAGGAAAACCCACCATTAAAATGGTCACCTAAATGGGGACCCAGAGGCAATAGTTTATGTGAACATAGAAAGATTAGGGAACAGAAGGGACCTCAAAAGATCATCCAGTCCAATCCCCCTGTCACAGCAGCATCACCTAGACCAAGTCACACAGGAACACAGCCAGGCAGGTGTCTCCTGAGAGGAAGACTCCACAACCCCCCTGGGCAGCCTGGTCCAATGCTCCAGTACCCTCACTGGGAAGATGTTCCTGCTGATATTTCTATGGAACCTCCTCTGTTCCAGCTGGCACCCATCATCCATTGTCCTATCCCCAGATCACCTTGAGAAGGGCCTGGCTCTTTCCTCCTGACACCCACCCCTCACATATTTAGAGACATGAATGAGGTCCCCCCTCAACCTCTTCTCCAAGCTCAAGAGACCCAGCTCCCTCAGCCTTTCCTCAGAAGGGAGCTGTACTACTTCCTTCATCATCTTTGTTGCTCTACACAGGACACCCTCCAGCAGCTCTGTGTCCTTGAAGTCCACGGCCCAGTAATATCTCCTTGGTTGAATTGTAATGTTTATTCAGTCAGAAATGCAATAAATATTAAAACCCTTCCTGTGACAGGGTGCTATGACACAGTGGGGAACACCAGTGCTCTAGATCCACAAATAAAGGAGGATTATTCAGGATCCCAAGTTACAACACGGTTGAAGAGTGTACTCAACAACTGCCACTGTAATATATAAATGGCTGGGCTTTCTACATTTCAAAGAGGTTTCTGTTTTCTGAAACAGCCACGGCTTAGAAACAAAACCAGCAGGGAACAAAGGTAAGCAGCAGATAGAATTCTCCTTGATAGAGGCAGAAATCTCTAAACTCTTGTTTAGGAGGGAGTTTAGAAATCTCTTTGTGCCAAGCATGGCAGGATGGTTATTCCTCCTCGCCTCCAGTTTCAGGTGCACTGTTGTGCTGTGGCACCACATCTCAACCTTACAACCACCTCTTTAAGAGGGAAGAAGAAACTGTATTCAAACATGTACACTAATTAAAAACAAGTTCTTCACCGTGAGAGTGGGGAGAGCCTGGAATGGGTTGCCTAGGGAGGTGGTTGGGGCCCTGTCCCTGGAGGTGTTTAAGGNTCTTTCCAGGCCCCTTCTGATCCCTGATGATTCTATGATTCTAAGTCTAGGAAATGTTAACAGAAGTCTTTCTGGAGCATGACACACACTTCAGTCCAGCCATGGGAATGTTTGGTACCCTGACAGAGGTGTGAGATGGGAGATGAGGATGGACATGGAGACCTATCCTTTCCCCATCCCCACAGACAGGCTTTGAGCCAAGCTGCAGTGCTGAAGCTGGCATAACCACACTGCAAACTAGTAGGGCATCACACCTCCTGCGTAAGCAAGAGAACCCTAAGGAGTTTATAATCCAAGATCAGTAACAGAAAAGCAGGGCCTAGAGAGCAGAAATGAGAAAGTCAAAACAAGGTTAGAATCTGGGTCTAATATGAATAACTATGGGAGCAGAAGGAAATCTCAGTTTCTCCTTAGAGCCAAGCACTAATCTACATTATACACAGTTTGCATCCAGGACAGTCTATCTGACTTGCAGACTGAGAGAACAATGACAGTAACTTTATATGCCTTACACAACCCTGGAGGTTAAAACACCCTCTCTATCCAGACCTGGGTAAAGGAAGAGGATAAAGAAACACAGGGAGCATTGCAATACAGTGCCCTGGGAAAGCAGCAGCCACCTCAGGTACTTCACAGATTGTTCCTCTCTTCTGCAGTGATTTTCAAGCTTCTCTTTTTTTATGTTGACTCTTTCTTTCCTTTCCTCAGTGGAAAAAAGAAGTTAAACATTAGAGTCTTTTGCAGAAAGTGTTCTGACATCCCCACTCAGGGGAAAACCACAGAGGAAAAGACTGGAGTGCAAAGCTGCTGAACCAAGTTCATATCTCTCAGCATCTCATTCCCCATAAATGGCCTCTCACATCTCAGGCCAGCGATTTCATTACTCAACTGGAGAACAGTAGAAAAAAGTTAAAAATGTTTTCATCTCTCCAAACTTGTTAAAACTAATACACTCCTGGAAAATATCCTGTGCTGGACAAACCAGCACACTGCTCTGCAAAGGCCCTGATAAGGTCTGCCTGGTCAAAAAAGCAAACCACAGGAAGGCTCTTCAGCAGCATCAACTGAAGCCAGAATCAACCATGGAGAGCTAGGAAAGGGCTGTATTGTGCTGTCAGTGTGAATTTATCTAGGCACCAGAAGGTGTCAAAAAGATGCCCACCTGCCAGAGGAAAGCAGTTCCAAGAGGTGACCCCTGAATATGTACATTTTCCACGTCACTAACATTTACTAGCAATTGATTTGTTTGCAATCCTTAAAGCCCCTCCAAGCAAAGACAGAGATTGATGTTTGCTGCAGTCACCTCTAGAAGCCAACCATCTGCCACAGGCTGTCACTTTAAGCAGCCTTTGTTGTTCTTCTGAAGGAAAGCACTAAAGAGGCTCTCTGGCTTGGAAAGACATCAATGGTACAACTGGGAAAGCAAATCGACTCTGATCTTTCCACTGTGGTAGCAATAGCTGTAGCAATCACACCAACACCAGGCATAAATCACAGTCCTGCTCCCAAACAGGAGCTTCTTAAGAGGACATTTACTCCATCCTCTTTCCTCCATTCCAGCATCATCAGTCCATTTCTCTATGGGACTCTAAAGCTGTTTCTGAAGTCTCCAGTGACAGAAATTTATGTCTGACTATATCATAACTTAAAAATAGTTTTATCATATAGTACAAGTCAGTGCTGTGCTGTAGCACACGCTGCTGCTCCTTCCCCCTCTGCACTTGCGCCGCGTTACACCTACCTGAAGGCTGTTACTCACTTCTCTAGGTTTGACATGCTCAGCTCTTCCAGGCTTTCCACCTCTGCAAGCTGTTGCTATCCTCTAGTAGCTCTCGACCACCCCCCACACCCCCAATATCAGTTGTTCAGCACATAAATAGAACAGACTCTGCTTGCAAGATCTCCCAGTATCATCTACTGTTCGTGCATGCTTATTCCTTATCTGCTCCCCCTATCTAGAATTTCCAGGCTTTAGAAATGAGTCTTCTGAGACTGGAGGCCACAGGGAGATCTGATCATGCTTTTCTTATGACATCTGATACACTCCACAGTTAAATTAGAATCATTTCAATTAACAAGATTTTCATCTAGAGCATCAAGTGTAAGAGCCTTGGTCTAGAGCAGGTCCCTGCGAAGGGAGCTGTACAGTGTGGAAATGTAAAGCACTGCCATCTCATCTGCATTTAGGCAACGACAAAACTACCAACAACAATCTGCTGCATTCATCCTATCCTATTTAGGAATCTTAAAACATCAAGCCCATACACACAGATATATGTGTGCAGGGGATTGTGTTTAAGATAATAACGCAGGCTACTGAGGGGGACAAAATGCTGCTGCTTAGATTTCCCCCTTCCCAAGAAAATAGCATTTCTATACCTGCAAATTGCACAGGAATCAGCACATCTTATCTGCGGCAGAGAGCAGTTAATTCACCACACTTAAAGATTAAACTATACATTAAGGTGCAGGGAAAGCATCCAATGCAGTTGTTTAATACGTGAGGAGGAGGAGGAGGGAAAAGTAGCAGCAGTGGTGCAGGGGGATAGGTGCAAATGAATTATAGAATCATAGGGTTGGAAGGGACCTCCAAGAGGAAGGGACCTACAAGAAGCAGGGCCATAACTCACCAGACCAGACTGCCCAGAGCTCATCCAGCCTGACCTTGAGTGTCTCCAGGGACGGGGCCCTCCACCACCTCCCTAGGCAGCCTGGTCCAGGGATAACCCCACCATCAGATTAAAGAACTTTTTCCTGATGTCTGAGCTAAAACTACCCTTCTTCCAGCTTCAAACCATCACCCCTCATCCTCGTGTTCCCTGCCTCGTGAACAGCCTTCCCCAGCCTCCTGACAGCCCCTTTCAGGGATTGGAAGGTCACTGTAAGGTCCAGTTACGAAGTCTCCCAAATTAAAGGGGTCCATTTGCATTTGCCTCCCACAGCACAGTGCGGACAAGCCAGCACAGCATGTTTCACCAGGAACAATGAACCCTCCTTCTCAGCTAGCTGGCACATTGGCAAGGCTGCTGATAGATCAGAAACCCGGGGCGCAATTTGCTTGCCATGCCATAGCCTACTTTTATTGAACCAGACAGCCCGTGCTGGACGTGTTCCTGCTGTCAACAACGAGCCTCCAGACTTGCGTCCACCAGCGTGCGTGTGCTCTGTGTGCTGTGTGTGTATGTGTGTACGTGTCTACGTGAGCTCCGGCTCATTCTGTGATTAAAAATGTAAGCACCTACTATTCTCAGCCTGAAAGGCAGCCAACCCCTTTTTGTTCAAGTTGGCACAGGGAGGTCTCCCCGTGCCCGCTCTGTTGTATTAGCAGCGCTCCATGAAACGGCAAAGAGGACTGATGACGTTCAGACTGTTTTGTGCCCAGAACTTGATGGTGTCACTGGCAGCTTCCAGGCAAAGGTTGTCTTTGTGCTGGGGGTATTCGTGATGTAACTGCCAGTTCTGTCCTGGGCTCCTTAGCGCTGAAAAGGCTGCAAGCTTTGAATTAAGGGTCTGATCTAGCTGCTAAATAATTTGAATCAGAGCCTACCAAAGCTGGTCTGAAGCTCTCGACACAGCTCTGCTAGGAGCACAAATGAGTCAACATCTGAGCATCTGGACGCTCAGTTTCTATCGCTCAGAACATACCGAGTGGTAGGCACAAAATTAACAGTTGTAAACACTAAGAGGTGATGAAAACCCATTGCCTTAGTGACCAATTCAAAGACTTCTCTGTTCTGTTCATCTTTTGTGCACAGAGTCCCTCACTTGTCTGGTTTTGTGATCTTCCCTGTTAACTGACAGCCAGCACCTTCCACTTGGAACCTCACAGTGCAGTACTGCAAGAGCTGCAGACAAGAGACGAGGTGCTGACTCCTGGCATGAAGTTACTCAGTTCTCGTACTTCACCAACACATTCAAAAAATAAATCATGAAAAGAATATAAATTCTCAACGGAGGCTGTGGCTGCTCCATCCCTGGAAGTGTTCAAGGCCATGTTGGATGGGGCTCTGGGCAACCTGGTCTGGTGAGAGGTGTCGCTGCCCATGGCAGGGAGTTTGACCTGGGTGATCTCTGAGGACCCCTCCAGCCTAAACCATTCTATGATGTTATGATGAGAAGGGTCTGGCTCCTTCCTCCTGACATCCACCTCTCACATATTTATA
Organism: Upupa epops; assembly: GCA_013397515.1. Taxonomy (NCBI): domain Eukaryota; kingdom Metazoa; phylum Chordata; class Aves; order Bucerotiformes; family Upupidae; genus Upupa; species Upupa epops. The sequence goes on from VZRI01006783.1 coordinate 1,145,776, forward strand.
GACATGAATGAGGTCCCACCTCAGCCTCCTCCAAGCTCAAATGACCCAGCTGCCTCAGCCTTTCCTCATAAGGGAGCTGCTCTACTTCCTTCATCATCTTCGTTGCTCTACACTGGACACCCTCCAGCAGCTCTGTGCCCTTCTGGAACTGAGGGGCCCAGAACTGGACACAATACTCCAGATGCAGTCTCACCAGTGCAGAGCAGAGGGGGAGAAGAACCTCCCTTGATCTGCTAACCACCCCCTTCTGATCCCAACCCCAGGATGCTGTTGGCCCTCTTGGCCACAAGCACATATTGCTGGCACAGTCACCCTGCTGTCCACTAGGACCCCCAGGTCCCTTTCTCCTATACTGCTCTCCCAACAGGTCAGTCCCCAGCCTAGACTGGTGTTCCAATTCAATCTCCCTTGTTCCAGTTTGTGCCCGTTGCCATTTGTCCTGTCACTGGACACCACTAAGAAGAGGCTGGTCCCATCCTCCTGGCAGTCACTTTTTTAGATACTGGTAAGCACTGATGAGATTTCCCCCCTCAGTCTGCTCCTCTCCTGCCCCACCTGTCAGCCTCTCCTTATAAGATGCTCCAGCTCCCTGATCATCTTCACGGCTCTGCCCTGGACTCTCTCCAGCAGCTCCCTGTCCCTGTTGAACTGGAGAGCCCAGGGCTAGGCCTATGAACTGTATTAAAATCAGGGATATTTGGAAGCACTGGCATATTGTACCAACCAGTTTTCATCCACGACAGAAACAGAACAGTCTTCACAATCTGGAGGTTGCATAAGGTCCTAGTATTTAACCTTTACAGGAGATCAGACTCCAAAAGCACAGTTTCCAGAGATCTTGAAGTTTTTGGACATTACCACTATGAGATTTTCAAAGTAAGAAACATAATCTTATTATTCTTCCATGTTGAGACCTGCACTAGTACAAGAGCAGTGAGGCATCTACCACCTGGCAAGGACCACAGATGGGACTGTGACAGCAGCCCACCCACCGGGGCAGCACTGCCACATGGCAAGTTCACACCTCCACAAATGTTTTTGCCCCAGTACCAAGACCTTGCTGCAGGTGTCACCTCAGTGATGTGCTCTCTGGTGGTTTTTTTCAGGTCTCCCTCCATTAACTGGAGAAAGAGCAGCCTTGGAAGGAGGGAGAGAGAGAAAAAGGCAAAGCATTAAGAGGAACAAAATGAAGTCCAGTTACCCCCAGCTATTTCCATTGACTGGAAAGGAGGAATCACTAATAAGAGCTACAGCTTACAGTGGGCTGTGCCTATGTTAAGATGAAGATCCAGTGTGCACCCTGTATTGCAGATCTGAGTCCAGGAATGGGGCCAGAGCTGAGCAATCTTAGCACTCGGTGGAGCATGTATTAAAATGATCCCAAAAGCAATTAGATAAATTGAGTGAAATCTGACTTGACAAGCAGGGGTCATCCTATTCTGTGAAGGCTCAAGACAGAGACCAAGGGGCCAAACAACTAGTGATTGAAGGGCACAGCTAATTAAAGTGCCTGCTATATTAATATTTATGCTAAAGTTTTCAATAGCTCTGGCCTTGACCTGGCAGTGGGTACACAACGTGTGCCCTTCATTCTAATAATTTTCAGCGTTATTTCTCATATGGTTATGCAAATACTTTCAACACCTGCCTCTTCCATGCTCAGACTAAAATGGCTGAGAAGGGATAAAAAAAAAGGCTGGACAAAAAGTTTTCAAACTTGCTGTCACCTAGCAAGTGCCTCAGATTTCGTTAGGAGGAAACATCAAGGGAGGAAATGCTGCCATAGAATCGTTAGGGATCAGAAGGGACCTCAAAAGATCATCCAGTCCAATCCCCCTGCGACAGCAGCATCACCTAGACCAAGTCGCACAGGAGCACAACCAGGCGGGTCTAGAACATCCAGAGAAGGAGACTCCACAACCCCCCTGGGCAGCCTGTTCCAATGCTCCCGTACCCACCCTGGGAAGATATTCCTGCTGATATTGATATGGAACCTCCTCTGTTCCAGCTTGCACCCATCATTCCTTGTCCTGTTACCAGATGACCTGGAGAAGAGCCTGTTTCCATTCTCCTGACACCCACCCCTCACATATTTAGAGACATTAAAGATGTCACCCCTCAGCCTCTATGCAAAGCTATCAAAAACGCTCTTCCATCTTTATAGGTAGGGAAACTGAGACCACTAGATGCAATGGAGGTGATGTTAATGGATGAGTACTAGATGAAAATGAAGATTACTACTTATTTCTGTTGAAATAGCACAACAGAAATTGGTAACTACATCCAAACAGCAGGGAAAAGAGAGGGTCAGTGGGACTGGGGAGAAGACCTGAGTTCCCTCACCTAAGCACCCCACACACTTGGACTGACATGGATGGACACAACCACTACCATGATCATGGTCCCTCATCTTCTTGTTCCTCTGATCCCTTCTGCCCTGAGAAGGACAAGTTTGCCCATCAGACCCCACATTCACTCAGTCACATGCAGAGGGATCCTATCAGCCTCTGATCACACTTGAAAATATGTATTCAAGTGGCCACATCTCCAAGAAGTCCAGAGGAGCAGCAGTCCACAGGACTAGGACTGCTCCTTAGGAAGCCACTGCCAGCTGTGCCAGCTGCTGGAAAGTAGGTCTCGTGCCCACCCTGTGGGAGAGCCCCACCACAGAGCATCCTCCTCCCATGGCTCCCAAGTGAAAACAGATCTAGTGTCTGGGCCAGGAACAGAGCCTGGGGCTTCCCTTCCCACCCAGAGGCTGAAACTGCTCAACAGCTGCAAGTGGAGACTCATTTCTCTCACCTCACATCTTCCCCTCCCAGACAAATTTAATTAAATTGGAATTAAAATTTGGCAACTTCAGCCTGGATCTATAATGACCAAGACATTATCTTTCTGAGAATAAAAGCTGCCACAGAAAAAAAAAAGAAGCCAGCTAAGAAGAGGAGAGAATCTCACAATGCACCCCTTGTTCTACAACCCTAGTGCTGCCAGTGAGACCATAGACATCTCTGGCTGCACAATGAAGCCCTGAAATACCCAGAGCTAGCAGAAAGGACTTGGGTAAGTTACCTACATGAAGAGGGACTTTGGAATTATCTCCCGGGCTTCTTTATTTGTTTCTAATGTTGAGGTGTTGCAGCACAAAAGGTGTAATGGAGGGAAAGGGTGATGCTTCCGTGATTCACATGAGAAGCAGGGCAGGATCCAGATCCCATCTAACACCGCACATGTAGAGCATTGGATAAAGCTTTTCCAACTCAGATATTCCAACTGCCAAGTTTGAATAATCTTTTCAATTGCATTATGGCACTTTTATTGCAGATAACAAGTGAGTATCTGGTATTTTATGTACAGTCTGTAGATCTCAGTAAAACCAGTGGCTTTCTGGCACCTTGTCTCTGTGACCGAGTTGCAAAGCTGGGCCAGCCATGCCATCACACACTGCTGTCTGTAGCTGATGCAATCCAGAGCAGTTTAGCAAATAGAACACCCTCTTTACTGTCAATTTTACTACCAAGACAGACCAAATTTGTACAAGCAGTGCACAGGCGACCAGCATATAACAGTCCATCTGAATTAAACACTGAAGTACTATGTAGCTGAACTGATTAGCCTGTTCAGCAATGGCTACACAGATTCTTTTTCCCCAAACCATCATCCTGTTCCCTGGTTGTGCACAACATTTGCTTTGAGCCTCTACCAGGAGACAACAAACAGGTCAGATGGTGCTGCTGGCCAGATGAACAGCTCATGGCAAACACCACTAATCACCCTACAGAACACGCAAACATGATTTGTCTACTGTCCATCTGCCAACAGCGAGCTCAGCAGATTTGATGCTTCATGCTCCACAGGGCTTTCCAGGCTTTGTAAACAGGACACGGGACAGTGGCTGAAACCCAAAATGGGACTCGGGCATATAGACCATATAAGGCTCCTGGCAGCTCCTTGCTGGCAGTTCCTTGCGTCTACAGAGGCAGACCCACGCACAGCGATGGCAGCACTGGGAGGCAGCAAGCACATCTCACTTTGCATAAATTAGTAGCAAAGTCAGGTTTGGTTTCCAAAACCTTTCCCCATCCCTGGCTCCAGCCCATTCCCAGTTCTATTGAGGGGGCTGAGTTTGGTCTTCCAGGATGTTTTCTTCATAAATAAATAAGCGAATAATCAAACAAACAATCCCATGAAGCTCCAGAACAGGTCTGTACGTCCCATGGGCAGTAAGATAACATCCAGGTTCTGTATACATGAGGAGGCACTCACACAGCTACACTCTCACCACCCCCTCACTCCTGCCCTCCAGCTTTTTGGGCCAACAAAACCATAGGTGATAGTATTTAGAGCAGGGCATGACACGTGTAAAATTGGAGATTCTAAACAAGAACTAATGAGTTACCATGGTAAAGATTCCCCTTACAGTGCCAACCCTATGCACTAAGTACTTCTTTTCCAGAAAAAAAACCAACTAGAACTGCAAAATGTGAACAAAGGCTGAGTAAACTGAGTCTGTTCAGCCTTGAGAAGAAAAGGCTCAGGGGGGACCTTATTGTCTATCAAGGGTGGCTGTCAAGAAGATGGAGACTCCCTTTTCACAAGGAGTCCTCTAGAAAAACAAAGGGGGAATGATCACAAGTTGCTCCAGGAGAGATTCCCACTGGATTCGAGAGGAAAGTTGTTCACGCTGAGAGCTGTCAGGCAGTGGAATGGTCTTCCAGGGGCAGTGGGGGATTGCTCAGATGTACACAATGCTAAGGCTCAGCAGGATAGGGTTCTGGGCCAGCTCATTTCAACTGGATCCTGCTTTCAAAGGTTGGACTAGATGATCCCTGAAGTCCCTTCCAACCTGCAAACCTGTGAAAATAAGGTCACTTCCTTTGCTCAAAAGAAATTCTTTGCTAAAAAACAATAGTTTCTCTCAGCCTATAATTGCATCTCCTTCCCATCCATTAAAATATCTAGACCTGGCTGATGAGCTTTGGGTTCCTGTCTTCCAGCTCCTAAGCGCCTGCTTCATTCTGAGCTCCTGCAGTCAAGCACAGAAGGGGAATGCTGGAGTCATGCAGGAACTCAGCGTGCTCTCAAAACTGCTGCAAATGCACACACTGTACCAGGCACCTACCCAACACCACACACAGGCACAACAGGTCTCCTCGTGAGGAGCCCCAAGAAGAAATTCAGGGGACCTTAGAGCAAGCAGTTAATTCCTCAGCTGAAATCAAGCCAGAACTATTGGTCTCTAACTTCTCCCACTTAAAGGTTTCCTTGGCTTGTTTTAATTTGTTGTAGGCATCCTAAGATGACAAGCTGAGAAGTTAAAGGCCAACACCATTGCTTTAATTTGTGATATAAATCATGTAAGCGTCTGCCGATGTCTGAAAGAAGCAAGTCCGCACCACATGCTCCACACCTGGTGAGCGTTAATAATGCTTTCCACAGCCTGCTCTCGAGAAAAACACCTCTCGGTTATATAAAGAAGAGTAAAGATTTAAATCTGTTGTTGAAGAGAACAAATAGGATTCTTTAACCTTTAAAGAATCCAATCATCTGCTCGACTACTTGAAGCTAAATACTCCTGGCTATCTAACAATCTAATTAAAACCTACCTGGAAGAAAGTCAAGAGGTTGTATATCAAGAAAGAAAAGCCACTAAGGAATTCACGTCTTGTGGAAACTGGGAACAGAATACACATAGGTTGGTCATTTTAAGGTATTAAGAGCTAGGGCATAGGCAGTGCCTGTAGAAGAACATGGCAGGGTGTTGGGATTCAGAGACCTGCATATGGAAGGGGGAAGGTGGGGCTGGAACAAAGGGGAAGGCACCTGCCTCTGTTCACAAACAAGTCAGACTTGTTTGACAGATATTTGAATGTCAAATTCATCTGGAGGTTCCCTAATTTCCTCACACAGAGAAAATCAGGGCACATCTTCTGCCCTTATCATCTTCCCTAGCCCATCCCAAAGGCCAGTTGTTTGAAAGAGAACACTGGGATGTGACTGGAGCTACAGTCCAGCTGCTGGATGCTTCTGCAGCAGTGCTGGCTGTTTAATTGCAGAAGAGAAGAGGAGAAAGTAGCTTTTTCAACGTGTGACATCCAGAAACTTAGGAGGACTCTGTTTAGAGTTCAGCCTCGTTGCTGTGAAACATCTTGCCTGCTAAAATACAATGAACACAGTACCACAGCAGACCAGGTTGGAAGGGACCCCAACAATCACCCAGTCCAACCCTTTAAGCTAAAGAAGCAGAGTTTAAATGAGCTGGCCCAGCACCCTGTGAAGCTGAGCCTTCAAACTCTCTGAAGTCGAGAAAGCCACCACATCCCTGGGAAGACCACTCCAGTGTCTAATTGCTCTGATGGAGAAAAATTTCCCTCTGGAGTCCAATCAGAAACTCCCCAGGAGCAACTTGTAAACATCACCCCTTGTCCTTTCTATGAGATCCCTTGTTTTGACTACTGTGAGCAAACTGTAAACAAGAGCACATGAAAGCACCACCTGCAATCTAATGAGAACATGTATCTGGGTTGAAGATTATGTGAGAATTTGGCCCAATTTCCTTCCCCTGCTAAATGCAGGAGGTAACATAGAATCCTTAGGGGTTGGAAGGGACCTCGAAAGATCATCCAGTCCAATCCCCCTGCCACAGCAGCATCACCTAGACCAAGTTGCACAGGAACACATCCAGGCGGGTCTGGAATGTCTCTAGAGAAGGAGACTCCCCAACCACCCTGGGCAGCCTGTTCCAGTGCTGCGTTACCCTCCTTGGGAAGAAGTTCCTGCTGATATTTATATGTGAAACTCTACCCAGTTCCTAATGAGTTCACTTGGGTATCAATCACTTTTCAACCCTTTTTCCTCTTTAGACACCAATTTCTTTAGCTTTGGCAAAATGAAGTCTTGGATCACAGCATCAGTGCCAGAAGTAGCCCGGTTCACAAAATCTCTCAGAACAAATCGAATGCCCTTTTGACTGCCCATCAGACACAGGCTGATCTCAAGAGTTCACGCTTCCAGTCATGTCTCCATTCTGAGGTTACACAACAGCACCGAGACCACTCTTGCATAGATTAACAGGACATTCAGGATCTCCAGTGGAATCCCAGCTCATGCAGCACTTCACACAAAGTGAACACTGAGCATCTGAGAAAGCAGCTGCACAGCAGCCCCCTGGAAGGAGAGAACTGAACTTGCACCCTCATGGCAGTGGCCTCCCACCTGAAGCCGTGCTCAGATTTCAGGGCCAGGCTGATCAAAAGGAACTCCTCTCCCCCCGTCTGTACAGAACTGGCTCTCTGCTGACGTGCCTTCAGGAGCATCTCGCTGTGATTTACAGCCCCGCTGCAGGAGCGGGGAGTCAGTCAAACCTGTGCTGCAGCTCAGCAAAACTGCTCGGAGCTGAACAAACTGGCACGTTCATGCCAAAAGGAGAACAGGATCTCTTTGCCAGTTAAACCACAATGCTTAGACAGAAACACGAATGTAAACGTGCTCTGAAGACCCTCTCCTAACCAAAGGGGAGCATTCAGAGTGGAAATCAGCACTGCTGTGGAGGAACAGGACATACTTGCACTTTTCTGTGTCACACAGAGAACATCCCTCAACTTCACTTTTTAACAGTGGTTTGTGGTGACTGGCCAGCTGTTTGTTCACTGAAAGCACCAGCAAAACCTTCATTAGCATCTGTCTGAGCAATCTCCAGGGTAAGGGGTTTATATTTTCCTCCTCTCTATCTCTCTCCTATAGCTTCTGGTCCAGGCTCAAACCCCATAGCCTCCTCTCTTCACTCACGGATGGCCCCAGTGCCCCTCACGTAGCAGCCCAGTGCTTTCATCTCGGCGTGTGTCCTCACGTCTCTGGTGTGAGAAGCAGAGGAGCAGTGTGTGTCCTGCTGGTGGAGAGATGAGAAGAGGGAAGAGGTCCAGCTACGAGCCAGGAAAGAAAAAGCAACTCCAGGCTCTAGGACAGGGAGGAAAAGGAGCCTCAGCCTTGCTGTGCTTTGCAGGATCAGCCTCCTGCCCCCAGAAGCTGAATCCCCACAGGATTCAGGGGGACACACAGAACTTGTGACAGAGTTTCAGGTGTTAGTTTCACAAACCCTTCTGCTCCCTGCAAAGAGGCCACATGCATCCCTGAGCATGCTGCCAGCAGAGACCAGCCCCAATGCCAGCAGCACCACAACCGTATTAACATGGGGCTGGATCCAGCTAATTAGCCCTGACTGATAACTGCTATCGTTAGCCTTGACTCAGAGAAGGAGTTTGGCCAAGCACTGCTCTGCTGGGGCACAGCCATCCTGCTGTGGTCCCAGTTGCTTCAGCCACATCATAGCTGCAGATGCCCCTGGTAAGGAGATGAAGAGTAGAAAGCACAATAAGATGCTCCACACTCAGTTACCCCCCCTCAGCAAGCTATCGCTGTGCACCTAGGCAGGAAAAATACCTTTTATTTATCCAAACATATTCAAAGTTTCCAAAAATCTGCATTTTTATTTTTAGTCCAGGGGAAAAAATCAGAAACCCATTTCATAGAATTTTTAGAAACAGAATTTAAAGTTGTTTTGAAAATTAAAAATCTCATTCAAACGCTATCCCAGGGAACCCCTCCTGGTTGTTGCACTCGCTGTACCAGTTGGCGTGTGTGTTACTGGCTTACCAGAGCCACACTCCAGCTGCTTCCATCACACACAGCAGCTTGAGAAGCTGGATGCTCCACAGAGATGCAGAGTGACAGACTCCAAGCAAAGTCATGGCTGCAACAGAGGAAGTGCCAGTTGGGCGCAAGAGGGGAGAATAACGTCAATGGGAGCAGGAATGCATTGGGAAAGGCTGGCCAGAGAGGCTGCGGGATCTCTCTCTGCAGGGACATTTGTGCCTGATCAGCGTGGGCTGAGCAACCAGAGCTCCCTGTGATGCTAGCCTTGCCTTGGGCAGCGTGTCCAACTTCAATGACCTCCACAGGCTGCCTCCAGCTCTCTCTGTGGCTGAAATACAGACCACCGTAACATCTTCAGTGCTGGCAGCTGTACCTTATTCTTCAAATCATTCCGGGCAGCTTTTGCGTTATATCAGCTAAAGCACCTTATCACTGCTGTACAGCAAGTGTCTCCTGCTGGCTAAAATGAAGAAGGCTGATGTTTTCTCAAAATGGATTATGTAAACTATAAAGCAGTGATGCCGTGAACAATGGCCGGTGCCTTCGTGAAATTTCAAACAATAATTTCCTGACAACATTTCAATGGATTTCCAATTTCATAGGGAATTTCTGTTTTACAGAACAGAATGAGAAAGTCCAAGAAAAGTCAATGCTTTTCAAATCTCAACACCCCCCCTAATTTTAATTCCCATCGTGTAACTAAAATCTATGAAGAAGGATGTAAACGACTGATGAGGTGCAATAGGCATATCAGGACTAAACTGAATCACAGAATCATTAGGGATCAGACCTCAAAAGAAAACAGCTTTCAGCTCATTAGATTGTTTTCATTATGATTAACTGTCATATAGTCACATACTACTGTATGTGATGTCCAGAGGGGAAAAAAGTTAGCACTTAACTACTGAAAAACCCCCGAATAACTGATTACACCCCAGGCATTACACGTCAGAAATTTCTCCTTGCTTTAAGCATCTTGCAGACACTTCCTCACTCCTACAAAATACACAATAGGTATTTGCTGTGTGCCCATGCACAGAGCCTCTCGTTGCCTCTCCCCCAGCTTGCAGTTTGCACTCCAAAGCTGGGGTGACCCAGCTTCATCCCCCTGAATTCCTCCACATGCAGCACCAGCCCCACTGTGTCTCACTAAGTTGTGCCACTGCCATAAAGTTAAAGAGCCCTTTCTGTCCCCAGGACCTCACCCTCTTCTTTATAGCTTGTGACTGAGATTTGGCTTTGACCTTATTTCCTTAAAATTGTTTTATAGTTCTCTCCTTAAATCACTACTTCATGCACTTGGCAGCTCTGAAAGTCTCTCTGGCACACACAGGAGATTAGGGGTTCTGGGCGTAGTCTTCCCCATCTCCTGATTCCACTGAGCAATCTACGTTGGGAGATGTTAACACAGGAAAAACAAACGTCTCATGCTTTAGAAAGATGAGGTTTGGGTACAGGCAAGGATGCCTCCAGGGACTTTATCCCTGTCTTGCAGAGTCCTCTCACACACAACTGCAACCTGCATTATCATTTCACCCAGCCCATTTCTGAGCAAAGGACAAACACTTCCAGGCTTCTGAAGCAGCCAAGAACCCACTCCCTAAACTCCACAGGCTGTACATTTGTCAGGCACTCGATATTGCAGCAGCACTTTTTTCCAGGAAGAATAATTCTAAAAGCAGCCCTTACTACGTGATTTCTCTAAGAGCAGGAATGGAAAGGCCATCCCCAGGGTGGCTGCGATCTCATTAGGACAGGACAGGGGTCAAGGCTTGGTCTTTGATTGATTGTTTGCAGGCAGTACAAAGCCTCCAGAAGAAGCTACAGACTCTAGAGGCTGCTTTTAGAAGTTATCGTAGTTGACTATGGATAGATATAAAATAGATATAAAAGTCTAGTACCTCAGGGGGAGGAATAGAAATTGTATTAGGTTACTTCCAAAAATGTCCTGAAATGGCTTATTCTCCTCTTCTATTTCTTTTTTAAAATCAAAGCCACATTCTTGCAGCTTAATACAAGGGCAGCAACGGTTATGTAATTAAATGTTTCGGGAATATCTGAACTTTCATCTCTGGAATCAAAGGTAATGAGGGTTGCCGGTGTTTTGTTTTTTTCCACTAGAAATCTATTAATTACATGAAGGCTCATTAAAGACTTGAAGCTAGAAAGGCTTTACGCTCAGGATTCCCAAGAGACTTGCTTGCTAGACCTTTCCAGAGATTCGTCACTAGAATCAATCCCCAGCTTCCCGGCAAAAAGAGGGTTTCACTGCAAAACGCTGCATCGCTGCAACAGCAAGGCACTAAAAGGTTCCATCTATCCTGTCTATCTCCTGCCAGGCTGCTCCACGGCAGAGACACCTCCACCATCTCAAACTCTTGCTCCAGCTGGCACTGGCCAAACCAGGAGCTTAAGAAGCCCTTAAAGTCTCAGATGAGTCCAAATCTGACATATCACCACACTCTCTGTCCACACACCTGGCTATCTAGGATTAACAGGCTACTTTTTGCCCTAGAACCATAGAATCATCAAGTCTGGAAAAGACCTTGAAGATCATCAAGTCCACCCATCCACCCTATAACCCCCAACCACTAAGTCATCTCCTGAAACACCACGCCTACCCTTTGTTTTTAATCTCTCCAAGGATGGTGCCTCTACTACCTCCCCAGGCAGCCTGTTAGCATCTATCTGCAAAAGAGATGCCAACTCATTGCCAACTGCCAGGAGAGGGCAAATATGCACCTGGTGAAACAAGCTCTGCCTTACCACTCGTGCCTATTGCCCAACAGTTGGGTAACAGACATCTCTTTAAGGTCCCGCTGAAAGTGGCCTCACTCGTTTTATAACATCACACCCATAGCGTGCTAGATGCTGTGGAATTATCACAGATCATAGAATCCTTAAGGATTGGAAGGGACCTTAAAAGATCATCTAGTCCAATCCCCCTGCCACTGCCACAGCAGGATCACCCAGACCAAGTCATACAAGAACACATCCAGGCGGGTCTGGAACATCTCCAGAGAAGGAGACTCCACAACCCCACTGGGCAGCCTGTTCCAGTGCTCTGTCACCCTCCCTGGGAAGAAGTTCCTGCTGATATTGATATGGAACCTCCTCTGTTCCAGCTGGCACCCATCACCCTTCGTCCTATCATCACAAACTGCCAACAGCTCTTTTCATCCAAGGAAATCGGGAACTGGGAGAAGAGTATCCTACTGGCGCCTGGAAGTGGAGGGCAGTAATACTGATTTATAGTGAGTATCTCCAGCTAATCTGTGGTAGAAGATGACTTGTAAGATAAGACAAGACTGTTGCTTGCTGGCTGTGACAGCACAGGAAACACATTCAAAACACTCCAGGCTCTATCACACCTGCTGAGGGCAAAAATGAGTGAGTCTTTCAATGGCAAATTCTGCATGGATTTAAATCAACAACCTCCCCACTAAAGTCAGCAAAACACATCCCCTCTTGGTGGAAGGGTGTTTTACACTGATTGCACCAGTGGTGCAAATATCACCTCTGCCTACAAAGATCTCTGTGCTCTGTGGAGCTCCTGTAGTGTTGACCTCCAGAGTTAGACCCGCAGAGCTGACTCAGCACAGGCTACACCACCAAAGGACAGAAGTCAGGAGAAAAATGGGGAGAAAACCAATATTATTGCATATCCTTTGAAAACAGACTGTAATTAAGTTTAGATGTTGCAAAGACCTCATGTTTATACTGGAAATTTAGCGGTAAACAAATCTACTCCAGAGCAGTTGCTTCATTCCCCCTTCCTTGACCCTTTAGGGCTTTCTTTGGAACACCGGAAGCCACTTTCCCAGAGTTGCCTTTGCAAGCACCTGCTTTGCTGCAGCTCAGCCAACAACCTCACCCTTGGAAAACAAAGGAGGAGAGAGAAAGAACTGTGAAAGGTAATCCTGCACGTAATGAGTTGTAGCTAGTGCTTGCAGCTGCATTGACAAAAGCTAGAGAGCATTATAGTGACCTTCCAGTACCTGAAAGGGGCTGTCAGAAGGCTGGGCACAGCCTGTTCCCAGGGACAGGGAATGATAGGATGAGGAATCATGGTTTTAATCTGCAAAGGGGTAGATTGAGGCTGGACATGAGGAACTAGCTCTTTAATCTGAGAGTAGGGGATCCCTGGAACTGATTGCCTAGAGAGGTGGTGGAGGACCCATCCTTGGGGACATTCAAGGTCAGGCTGGATGGGGTTTTGGGAAAACTGGTCTAGTGAGCGATGGCCCTGCCTATTGCAAGGGGGTTGGACTAGATGATCTTTGGATGTCCCTTCCAACCCTAGGATTCTGTGATTCTCTTAGAGTTCTTCAGTGGATACAAAACAAAAAGGATGTGGCTAGGTAAGATGAGGCCTTGAGCAACAAGTCTCGTTGAGAGGTGTCCCTGTCCACGCAAGGGAAGTCTAACAAGATGATCTCCAAGGTACTTCCAACCTAAACCATTCTACAGTTCTACGATCCCTTTTCATAGGTGGTTCAGAACTCCCGCTAATACTGAGCTGTAAGCATAACAGAGACTTACACCACACTGACTTGTAAGTGGAGGAGCTGGCAAACCTCCACACTACATGTTAAAAAGGGGAGCTCAGGAACTCTATAAAAAAAGCACACAGTCAACAGAGCACCTCAGAAAACAAGGAGGTGCCTGTTTGTCAGAGAATGTGAGTTAACTCACTCGTCCTGACCCCCCCCTCCACCACCCTCCGCTTCATTCGGGGGCGAACGTGCCATCTTCCCGTACGAGAACACAGAGAGCGAGCACAGCGCGGCGAGGCAAAAGGAGAATGCACATTACTTCTACTCCACAAGAACAAACGTTAAAAGGCGAGGATTGTGCCAAAAAGCCCTCTTACTGTCACGTAAAGACTTATTGAACAAAGACTGACTGTCTCCACTAAACTTTTTTCCCCTATACCTCCTCCTCGGCGTGTCAAAAGTTGTTGGGGGAAAAAAAACCCTCAAAGCAAAAAAAAAAACCATCACATTCAAAGCTTCGGTTTCTTCCTGCTTCCTTTTCATCCCCAAGATGTTGAAAACTCAGGTACTATCTTCACATACAGCACTATTCATCTTTAATTTAATAAATGATCTCTTCAATGTATTAATGGTTAGCAGTGCATATAAATTAGCATTTATAAAAATCAATTACATTGTCTTGTAAGACAGAGGAGAAACCAAGACCTTCATCACTAGATCATTTGTATTTATCTGTTAATTATAAACCTTAATTGTCTCCTCTTATCAGATTAATTTGCATAAATTGCATAAGTTTAACGTTTAACAGGTTTTAATACCAGAATACAATTATTCTTTAAGCATTCTTTCTTGAAATATTCATTATTAATTATAGCATTAAAATTAGAAGTTCTGATAATTGACCTTGGCTTCTCCTTGGCTCATCATCATCTGTCCACTGAGGTCATTTATCTCATGATTATGCACGCTTTGTGGCTTCTTATTACTGATGTGCTCCGTTTTAATTGTACTTTATAGCCTGTCAGATTTCTCTGAATTTAGACTTAAAGCAGAATATTATGCAGGGTTCCATAAAAGTGGACTTTTTATAGTAGGCATACCTACACGTAAAGGGGGGGGGGAACAGAACTCTTCCAATATCTGGACTATTAGGTATAATTAATTCTACCCAGGTGAGGAAAGGCTTGTTTTAATCCAGTGACTTCTGAAGCAAGAAAGACACGTAAGCTCCCGGGTAGCCTTAAGAAAGACAAATAAATAAGCCAGGCATTATGCTTGGCAATCAATCTAACAGCCTCTCCTTCTTCATAACTGACCAGACATCTCTAACTGTCCTTTTCACTAGTGTTTTCTTTAGAGATTGTTGTTTATCGAGCCCAGGAGGTCACGAAATAGGAGAAGAGATGGCCAAAATCAAACGCTGACAGATGTATTCGGTTGAGTTTGGCTGACTTCAGTGTAAGGGCTTTTTGGAAAACTCGTGCAGTGCAGAGGTGAGAACAATGGGGTTTTTCTCCTCTGTGAGCTCGTTCACTATGTTCATACATAGGGATTTACTGTACTGGATTTTCCTTCCAGTTAAAATGATTCCTATTAGTTAAAAAAGTATTTCAGATGCCATCAGATAAGCTTCCAAGGAGAGAGGCTAGCAGGGAAAGAACAGTAAGCGGGGCTTTCTTACATTGTCTGCTGTTATTAAAATGCTAGAGGTGCCTCAGGTCAACAGCTTCTGAGTTGAGTGCGTATTCCTCTTAACGAGGGGGTCTGGTAGGGAAACACTGAATCTAGTATCTGCTTGAAATCGCCAGTAACAACTCTGGCTGCCTGTGCTCCCTAAGCAGACTTAAAGCTACCGCACTCTCCCCTGAGAGAGTACTGACGTATTTCACAGAATCATTGGGGATCAGAAGGGGCCTCGAAAGACCATCTAGTCCAATCCCCCTGCTACAGCAGGATGACCTAGACCAAGTCGCACAGGAACACATCCAGGCGGGTCTGGAACATCTCCAGAGAAGGAGACTCCACAACCCCCCTGGGCAGCCTGTTCCAGTGCTCTGGTACCCTCCCTGGGAAGAAGTTCCTGCTGATATTTATACAGAACCTCCTCTGTTCCAGCCTGCACCCACCATCCCCTGTCCTATCACCAACTAGTTGCTGGCACCAGAGCTTCCTAAGCAGTTCAATTTCTAAATTCAATTAATACTTGAGTGTGAAAGTCATTTTTCTGCAGCAAGGGCTTTTTTTCTGCTGGGTTTTCCTGTGCATGAATCAACAGGGAAAAGACTCAGTGATGGGCACTGTAGTAACTACATCTGCTTTGGTAATCATCATCACCGATCTGTCCAGGCACACACTGCTTATAACTCATAGACACATGGACCTCCAACAGGGGACTTAAGGAGAACTGGTCAGGTTACTCGTGGCTCACACAAAGTAGAAATGATAGCAAACAGCAGCAAATTGCCAGTGTCTCCTCACAGAGCCTAACAGATGCCTCTAATTCATCAATTGTTGGTCAAGTCCATTTTCTTCATAGTAACCTGAAACTGCTTCTGACCTATAAAAGGAAACTGGTATCTGCCACCAACCTGGAGATCACTGCCATCTTTTCTCTGCGTGTAGGTCTAGCTACAATTACCTGTTTGATCTCAAAGCCAGGCTGCTAGAAAAAGCTTCACGGAGGTTTGCTTCTACATGGACACCTCTAACACAAATTCATTAACCACCTTGATTTACATTTAAAAGAAGGATGACAGTATCTCGGGCATGTCATTCTTTCATCGCTTCATCTCCAAAGAAGAGCCTGAAGCAAGAAGTGTTCCCCTCTCCCACCTAAGACTCTTTGCAGCAACATTAAAAGATGCCTGATGCAGGCAAAACCGTGCAGGAGGGAGTCCTTGGTGCACGGTGATCAGAGAAAACCACGGGGAAATGATGCTTTGCACGTGTGCTGGACCCTCTCCAGCGAGGGATTCCAGTTGGGCTCTTGCCATACCTGAGAGTTCCTGTTCTACTGCTGTACCTCACGTCCCTGGGGCCCAGCTCTCCCCAGGAGCACGTTACCAGTGTTTCCCCACACCAGAGAAGCAGGAACAAACAACAGTATGCAGATACCTGTGGCTTAAGCCGCTGCTGCATCGTGGAGCAAGAGTTAAAACCCCAATAGCAGTTCTGCCCACATTCATAGCCATAACCTCCTGCCTTTGTTGTGCAACGTGAACATGAAGATGTCTCAGAACCTGCCGACTGGCAGAGGTTACTGTCAAGGAGGTTTGCTGTTACTCTCACCCTTCTGCTTGGCTTCCTTCTGAGGAAGCCAATCTAACCACAACATGATTGTGCTCCAGGCAGATCCATTATCGCTGGCCGACAGCACCAAGCGCATGGCTCTGTGCCATCGTAGCACACAACAGGCCACAGAGCTGTGGGCAGCTCACTGGCTGCTTATCCACACCAGATCTAACCCTCCCCTCAGCCACACGCTGCCAGGTGGTAGCTGTTGGTGAGGCTGCACCTTGAGTACTGGGTGTGGATCAGGGCACCACTGTATAGGAAGGACATTGAGGGGCTGGAGAGGGGGCAGAGAAGGACAGCTGGGCTGATTAGGGGTCTGGGGAACAGGTCTGATGGAAGGAGGCTGAGGGACCTGGGAGGGTTCAGCCTGGAAAAGAGGAGGCTGAGGGATGACCTCACTGTTCTCTACAACTACCTGAAAGGAGGTTGCATTGAGGCAGCTGTTGGCCTCTTCTCCCTAGTCACTAGTAATAGAACAAGGGAATGGGGTCAGGTTGTGCCAGGGGAGGTTCAAATTGGATTTCAGGAAAAGCTTCTTCCCAAAAAGAGTAGGGAGGCCTTGGAACAGGCTGCCCAGGGAGAGGATGGATGTGTTCAAAAAACAGGTAGACATAGCATTTCAGGAGATAGTTTAGCGATCAGGGGTTGTAGGGCAGATGGTTGGATTTCATGATCTTGAAGTTCTTTCTGAACCTTGATTATTCTGTGATTCTATGCTCTCTAACTGCCACCACCATAAACTGTTTCAGGTGTTTGAGTGTTATATTGCTGGGCTATTCTGTGCCAAGTTCACTTAGCAGAAAGCATTTCTAAGGTTATGGGGGATTTTTCGTGGCCGGTTAAGGATGAGGCAGTTAGCAGTAGCAAAAAAGAAGGTGTGCAGATAGGATGACCCAGGTGCTGTACTTTGTCCACGATCCCTGTGATTTTAGGAGCCCTCTCTCAAAGCTGTTGCACTGCTGGGCTCAATGCCTGCAATTTCTATTAACAGAAAACCAAAACAAAGAGAGAATCTGCAACACTGGAATGTTTGGCTCATCTGTGGTTCAAAAAGAGTCCAGACTGCCTCCTCTGGATAAGCCACCCAGCTCTGCAAAATACCTCCCCCAATGATTATTCCCCAAGTCCCTCTGCTGCTGATGTGGCCTGGATGCCAATGGGTTGCAAACACATCATGCCTGTGGAGCTATTTACCTCTCTCTTCTTATTTTCTCACTTCATCTGTCCTTTCTGACATCTCCACACAGATATCCAGGGACAGCTGAAAATGAAGACACTCTTCTCGTCAAGCTGCAAGCATTTCTTTTCCACTTTGAGTGGCCTCTCTCTGCATGTCCTGTCTAGGCTAAACCACTGAGGCTGTTGCCAAAACGTTAAACCTCGGACACGTTAAGTGAGTTTGCACTCACTTGTGAATGTTGCTGGAAACACCAGCTGCCAAAACCATTTTCCTTCATCACTCTATCAGTTATGTCATCTCCAACCTCATTACTTTAAGTCCTTCTATTGGCTCTCTTCCTTAATGCAACTCTGATTGTGAAGATAGAATCATAGAATCCTTAGGGATCAGAAGGGACCTTGAAAGATCATCCAGTCCAATCCCCCTGCCACAGCAGGATCACCTAGACCAAGTTCCACAGGAACACAACCAGGTGGGTCTGGAACATGTCCAGAGAAGGAGACTCCACTGATGTCACCAGACCTCTAACCTCTCTGAAGCAAGGGCTGCACCACTGTGATGTCAGGGTTGAGTCTTGCTGCATATAACAAGGGATAATTGCTCCTGCTAATAACGAAGGATCACTGCTCCTGATCTCTTAAGGTAAACTAACCTGTTTACGAATACACATCTGTCCGATCAGCTGTGGAGAGGGCTGATAAGTGAAACCTTTGGGAAGCCTGCTTTGAGAGGCTGAGTAGACTGTAGAAGACAGAGGTCTTGCTCCATTGCCAAAGCAGTAACCCATGTTCTTAAATTCCTTTGCAGTCAACTGGTTGCATTCATCCGAGTATAACACAGGGTGAAGAGGTTCAGCCCTGAAAGTGTATTTTTTCCTTGAGGGTCTCCCCATTTGCCTCCAAAACGGACAGACAAACACTACACCCTTCTTTGCTACCGTGTAGAGCCCCATCCATTACATTTATGGACAGAAAGTAGAGCTCCAGCATCGACTTGTCAGGAAACTGAGGCCAAGGTTGTTTTCCTAGGCTTACATCTATCTGACAGAATACTCCGATCTCTTTCTTTTCCTGAGCACAGGCAGGTTTCATGTTTCCTCTGTGTGTAATAAAAGTAGTTACCCTCTGGCCAACTCAGATTGTTGTTTCTGAAAATGGTTTTTCCCCCTGCTTTTATTGGGCAATGTAATTATTTCAATTGCCAGAGCACCGCCTGAAAAACACGGGCCATATCAAACTGAACGGCTCACGGATTTCCTAGACAGCAGACGTGGCAAAGCTTGCTGTCTGTTCCTTTGCATAGCAAGCAAATAAAACTTCAATCACCAAAACAACCAGTCTGTGCTGTTGATATGCATTTAAAACCCAGCACCCCAGTCAGCATGAGGAATTTTGAGTCCTCGATGTGCAGATTAAGTGCATATCTCAAAGCTCACGCGTGCTTGAAACTCATGCAAGCAGTAAAACACTGCTTTAGCACAAGGTCCCTGTCTTGTCAGAAGGATAAAACACTGCAAACAGCATTCTTTGGTGACCTTATAGTCAGTGCAGCTGAGAGGGATAACAGAGCCTTGATACATCACAAGGAAAGTTTACATCCATCTCCTAAAACACTCTTCTCTCTCTCTCTCTGAGACTGAGGGGTGACCTCATTCATGTCTCTAAATATGTGAGGGGTGGGTGTCAGGAGGATGATAGGACAAGGGGCAATGGGTGCCAGCTGCAACAGAGGAGGTTCCATAGAAATATCAGAAGGAACTTGTTCCTAGGGAGGGTAACAGAGCACTGGAACAGGCTGCCCAGGGGAGTGTGGAGTCTCCTTCTCTGGAGACCAGCCTGGATCTGTTCCTGTGCAACTTGGTCTGGGCGATCTTGCTGTATCGGGGGACTGAACTAGATGATCTTTCGAGGTCCCTTCCAATCCCTAATGAGTCTATGATTCTATAGAAAGAGTAAGAGCTAAATGCTGCTGCATGCAGCTCCTTTTCTTAAACTGCTTGGAAATAATTGGTCTAACATTTCCAAGAATCCCACCCCCAGCTCCAGAGAAAGGCAGATGAACCCTGTACATTTTATTTTTAGACTTATGAAAGATGTTTTCATTGAGACAGCTCTGTTTTTTATTGAAGAGAAAAGCACCACCCAAACAACTCAAAAGACATGTGGAGTGGAACCCATAACAGTGAACTTGTCACTTTACAACTGGAGGAATAATTTAACACCACAGAATCATTGAGGCTGGAAAAACCCTCTGAGATCATCCAGCCCAGCCCAGGACCTAGCTTCACCACAATCACCCAGACCAGGGCACTAAGTGCCACGTCCAGTCTTTTTTTAAAGACCTTCAGGAATGGAGACTCCACCACCTCCCTGGGCAGTCCATTCCAATATCTGACCACCCTTTCCATGAGTAAGGACTTCCTAACATCCAACCTAAACCTCCCCTGGCACAGCTTCAGGCCCTTCCCTTTCCTTCTACCACTAGTTTCCTGGGAGCAGAGCCTGACACCCATCTGACTACAACCTCCCTTCAGCTAGCTGTAGAGATGGTCCTCCCTAAGTCTCCTCCAGGGTAAACACTCCCAACTCTCTCAGCCACTCTTCTCTAGTCCCTTCCACAGCCTCATTGCTCCTCTGGACCCACTCTAGTACCTCAACTTCTTTCTTGAAGCAAGGGGCCCAGAACTGCCCCCAGTACTTGAGGTGAGGCCTCACCAGTGTCCAGTACAGGGGGAGAATCATGCCCCTAGTCCTGCTGACATTGTGTGCTCTGCAGTCATGAAGGGACAAGCATTTCATATTGGTGCTATATACATAATTATCTGAACTGCACAAGCAATAGATAATTGAGCCAAAAATGATAATAAATGAAACACACACTTCTCCAGAGTGCAAAGGTTAAATAGAAGAATTAAAGAGGTCTGAAGCTGGTTATCATGACCTCTCTTTGCAAACCTTGTAGACCCCATGAGATTTAGCATCATAGCAGTGGCTTCAAGTAGCTTACACTGAGACAGAGCATCCCCCAGCCTTTATGATTTGACATCTTATAATAGCTATTTTTACTGTCTTGTCCTCCATAATGCACAGATGTTTGGGGTAAGATTAGAAGGATTAAGGTCCCTAACTCTACAGAGACTTTATTTTGTTGAACCCTTCGACACAAGGATGGAAATTGCCCGTGAACCTGAGCCTTAGCCAGTCACTACTGCACGGCCCCTACAGGTTGATTTATGATTAAAGACTAGAAAGGGACATAAGTTTTGTGGGCTTCGTTTGGGCTTTTCATTTGTTTGCTTTTAAAACTACATAAAAATCTAGGGCCCTGTAATGGAGATGCCTTTTGCTAAGGATGTGGATAGGAGGAAGAGAGAAAAAAACATGATGGGATTGTTTAAAATCAAGACAGAAACTATGTTAACTACACACAGCCTTTCAAGCAACTATCAGTCTTGGTCTTGGTGTGAAGGGCCAGTGATTTTGGCTTTAATTCTCAAGAAAACAAAAGAGAGACCATGAAAGTACATTTGCACATCCCATTTAAGTGTGAGACCTAACCGAAGGCATTGAAGTCTCTGTCAAAATTAGTGACGCCCTCGAAGCTGCATTTTCCATTAGCTGCAGGAAAAACCTCTCAGGCAGATTGAAAGGCAACAGCTATTATCCATGCTTGGGTGAGGCAGCTTCACTTCTCATTTATCAAGCTGGTTTCCTCTTTACAAGCACCCTTCCATCCAAGTGTTCAGAAAACTACCTCCCAATATGCTCTTATACTTTCAGAGGTGCCGCTAAGTTTACCATTTCCATACAAGACCTTAATTTAAAACTGATGAACCTTGAGTGCTGAGGATCTGAAGCTCATTTAGGGACCACTGCTTGCCTTTCCACGGAGCTGATCTTCACCAGATACTCAACTTCTAATCCATTCTCGTCAGAAAAGGGTTTTATTTCACTCTGATCATTCTCACACCTCACTGGCTGCTTGGGCTACAGATTATTTTCTTAGGCAAAAGTTTTCTTAGCCTTTCCTTTCTCCGCTGCAGAAGGATTCCAGTATCTGCGTAGTCTCACACATTCCTACAGATTCCTCTAGTCCACCAACATTCAGTATAAACACTAAAGAGGAAGGGAGTGACGTGACCATCAGAGACTAGAGAATTTATCACTCCTTTTCCAGAATTTATCACTCCTTTTCCCAACTTCTGCTAGTCTTAAGAACCACTGAGAATTTACTGCGTTAGCACTGCATCGGGGCTTCAAAAATCCAAAAGGCGAACGTGGTGCTTCAGAACCTGTTTTCTAAAGCTTAAGTCATCCAGGTTCAGGTTTTCCATTACTTCTGCCACTGAAATAGAATTCTAACTCCATAAAAATGTCTAGTAATCAAATTCAAGCTGAAAAAAACCAGTGTAGAAGATCCAGCTCTATTTCATTCAGTAAGATTTTTAGCTAAGTGCTTTGACCTGATTATTTCTCTCCAACTTAAACAGAAAGCCACAAAAAATATTAAATAACCAGAATAGCAATTCATCATTTTCAGACAACGTAAGGAGCACGAGCAAGTCTGACTCTTTCTGGATGAAACCTCCTCATGCAACGGGAGCAGTCTCTTGTGGCAGACAGGTACACACATCCTTCTTCTCTGCCCCAGCAGGATCACAAACAAGTCCTATGGCTCTCTACTCCTAACCCCCTTATCAGCTTCAATCCATAATGTGTTTGATCTTCATCCTGCAGACTAAAACTTGCCAAGCAGTGCTGCTCATGCCTTTCCCATGTTCTCATCACCTTCATTAACACTTTAAACAAAGGGGGAAAATGGGTTGGTTACCCTGTGTTTTGGAAGCAGAATGAGCACCTGTGCTCTCAAAGGAAGCAGTTCTCAGGTTCTCACCTCAGCTGGCCCTTGGAGCCTCTGCTGATGCACATGTGGCAGTCACCTTGTCTCTTTTCAGAGGCTTGTTCTGACTCTGCTACATATTCTGCTGCTTTCTAGTGGCACCCAATAATGGGAGCTCTAGCAGGGAAGGTGGGGATGTTCCCAGTCACAGAGCAGCAGAGGTAAAAGCTGTTCTACCCCAATAACTAAATAAGACTTGGGAAAATGAGGGTGGATGGGAGAGAACATCTAACTATCCACTCCTGACTGAAGCACATCCTCAAGTTCCAGCCATCAGAAGACATCTATCCATTCTTCCAATCTCCTTCATGGGCACAGGCATCACTTCCAGGCCCAAAACCTCTTCTTCTCTAAGAGTCTAAAGCAACTTGAACCCTGAACCTCAGACTCCTCAGAAACAAAACCACATCAAAAGGTGGTGCAAGAGCCTCCAGTTTGCCTGACTTGTTATTTTCCACAAACAGGACATCCTAGGCTACTTCAAATCAAGCATTCTCAGAGAATAGCACACTTTTCACATCCAAACAGCTTGTCTCTTCTCATGCAGCGCCAAACCACTCCGTACATCAAGAACACAATCATGATGTCTTCATTGAATCCTAGAAAGTTGGAAGAGCTCTCAGATAACCTAGATCTGATCTCCTGCCACAGGCAGCAATACCCCTCACTGAACCAGAGCCCCATCCGACCTGGTCAACACTTCCAGGGATGGAGCAGCCACGGCCTCCCCGGGTAACTTGTTCCTGTGTCTCAGCATCCTCACAGGGACGAATTTCTTATCTAATCTAAATCCCCCTTCTTTTAGGTCAAAATCATCCCTCTCTTCCTACCACTAGAGTCCCTTGTAAAAAGTCCCTCTCCATCCAGTCAATATGGAGCTGACTGAACGCACCACTGTGCGTTTGAGTCTCTTTCCACAGCTTAAGAATAAACCCTACAGACGATGCCGTGAATTTTGTGGACTTCATTTATAGTACCCTTCACATTCAAGCCTCTGCAGTGTAAGAGCTATATTAGGGCTTGAGCTAAGGAGTAGTTTCTGTTGAGCTCATTTATCCCCTTCTTTCTCCTTCTGCTCAGAGGAGCTCTTGGTAGCTATGTAGCTATTTGGAGGTCAAACCAATTATTGTAGTCTAGGATGCCATTTCTGGAATTGAAGCAAGAGCACTTTCGGTCTAACAAGACTGAATAGAGGTTGTTAAGAGTGTCTGACATTTTTTGACCTTTCCTCTTCTATTTCAGATTTTGAATAGGTCTGATTTAATTAGATTAAAACCAGTACGAATGACTGAATGCAAGTGCAAAGACTCAAAGGAATGCAGATATAGGAAAAAATTCCACTTTGATTACTTCAGACTAAAGCCATGGTTCACGCCGGTGAGGACAGAGTCAACAGGAGAACTGCAACTGGTTGGAAGTTACAAAGAGACCGTGCCAGCATCATAGTTTTTAGTGCACAGACAAGGTCCACTGCCACTTTACTCTCTCAAATTGCCACTAAGTTTGGATCCAGTCAAAGATTGATTTCCTTCTTTTACACGTGGTCAGCCTTTGGAAACGGCCACACAGAAGTACAACAGTGTTTCCTCTGCCTGGCTATTTCCTCCCTGTGCACTGGAGATTCTCACCTCTGAAGAAGCAGCCTTTTGTCTGGGAGGGAGAAAGGACAGATACATTCAAATTACCAGAAATCCCTAGACTAGCAGGAAGCCTTGAGGTCCCCACATGTCATCCTCTCTCTCCAGTTCAGCCTGGAGCCCATTTAACCCAGTTAAGAGCCAGGTGGGGGTGAGTGAATCAAAATCATTCTCATTGGGTTCTTTGTTCTTTACTGGGCTGTTAACTGGGTAGTTTGCTCCCCAATGTCACGTTTAGCTCCTGTCTCCAACTGGTGCATTCTGCCATGACCCTGCCTTTTATTATTGTTACCTGGCCTTCGTCCATACATTATTGCTACTTCTATTGTCTCATCTCCCGAAAAGAAAAGGACAATGGCATAAAAAAATTCCTGCTCTGTGCCTATGGAACTATATATCACACCTGAAGTCTCATCATGTCAAAGCTTCAATAGGAAAATTATGCTGTACCCTGGGTCTAGGGTATTCCCACACATGGAAACAAAACATCACTGCTTGTAAAGTCAAATAACCAATAGCCCAAATCCCGCCATCAAAAGGCTGATTTATCCACATTACTGACAATATGTCCTTTATCAGAATGATGATCATTTGATGATAGTACTGTCAGTACCTTGGGAAAGAGAAATAAATCATAGAGGACACAATTGTAGGGATTATTTTCCACAGCTTTCTGGAAATCATGACATCATTAGGGTGTAGGATTGAATATTCTAACATGATGACACTCCTGTCTCCCAGCTCTAAGAGGTAGGTGCTGATGTACAGCATGAAGCTTGCAAAACCCATTGCAGCAAACTGCTGTGGGCGGGACAGATGCACAGACAGAAGCACAGACAGATGCAGTTCAAGCACAGTACATCAGTTAATCTACAAGAAAAAATAGTAGTTAAGGAATATTATCTTAAAAGGAAGCAAGAGGGTATTTAAACAATGGAGAGGGAAGAGTTTACAAAACAAAGCTCAAAAACGTTTCTAAATCAATATGTGTTGAGGATAGAAGGGGGAGAATAGACAGTTGGTTATCTCAAAATCTTAGGAGATAACAGTGTGGAACCAAGGGATGACAACTTAGGTAAATGTAATCAAAATATTATCTACAGTGCACTAGATTTAGACTTCATTACAGTCGGTGCTTTGAAGTCCACACTGATACAATCTAAAACATACTGGAATATCCAAAACAATCAGGAGAATTATATTTACAACTAAGGAAACAAACAGTCTCATTAAAAAAAATGGGGTATTGGTCTTCTCCACTCTCAGCCAGACAGGGGGAGTAGACAATAACCTAAGAAGAGCCACAGAGTCACAGACTGTTAGGGATCAGAAGGACCCTCAAAACATCATCCAGCCCAAACCCCCTGCCAGAGCAGGATACCCTAGGATCCAGTTGCACAGGAACAGTCCAGGCAGCTTTTAAACATCTCCAGAGAAGAAGACTCCACAACCTCCCTGGGCAGTCTCTTCCAGTGCTCTGGCAACCTCACTGTGAAGAGGTTTCTTATCGTGTTTTTGTGGAACCTCCTATACTCTATTACACCCATTGCCCCTTGTCCTATTATTGGATGACACTGGCTCCTTCCCATAATGATCAACATTAATGAGGTCACCCCTCAGTCTCCTTTTTTCCAAGCTCAAGAGCCCCAGCTCGCTCAGCCTTTCCTCANTGAAGGAAAAAAAGCTGAAGATAACAGGAGGAGCTTGGCATCACATAGTTCATTTGAAAACCAAACGATAGACTTTTGGTCAAGAGCAAAAAACAAAATAGATGGAGAGTTTATCTTGGTCAGGTCCTGTGGAATGAGCAAACTAAACAGAAGATTCAGGCACCTTCTCCACAGCTGTGCACCAGAAAGTACAGCCTTCTAAAGAGAGCTGCAGGAACACAGGCAGGATTTATTCCACAGTTCAGGCTACATTTTTAGAAGTAAACTACTCCAAGAGATTTGCATTGCTGTCTGCCAGGAACAAAACTGATTTTAGGAAGCCTTTTTCTTACCCTCTTCTGAAGACTTCTTTCATCATCTTCATTACTCTACACTGGACACCCTCCAGCAGCTCTGTGTCCTTCTGGAACTGAGGGGCCCAGAACTGGACACAGTACTCCAGATGTGGCCTCAGTAGTGCAGAGCAGAGGGGGAGAAGAACATCTCTCAATCTGCTAACCACCCCCCTTCTGATTCCCCCCAGGATGCTGTTGGCCCTCTTGGCCACAAGAGCACATTGCTGGCTCAGAGTCATCCTGCTGTCCAGAGCTGGGTCTCTTGAGCTTGGAGAAGAGGAGGCTGAGGGGTGACCTCATTCATGTCTATAAAGATGTGAGAAGTGGGTGTCAGGAGGATGGAGCTAGGTTCTTCTCAAGGTCATCTGGTGATAGGACAAGGGGCACTGGGTGCCAGCTGGACCAGAGGAGGTTCCGTATCAATATCAGCAGGAACTTCTTCCCAGTGATGGTAACAGAGCACTGGAACAGGCTGCCCAGGAGAGTTTTGGAGCCTCCTTCTCTGAAGGCGTTCCAGACCCACCTGGCTCTGTTCCTGTGCAGCTTGGTCTACATGACCCTGTTGTGGTAAGGAGATTGAACTAGATGGTCTTTTGAGGTCCTTTCTGCTCCCTTTAGCTTATTTGTACACAAGCTGTGTCCTGAAAAAACAGTACTAAACAAACAGGCAAACACGACACCTGGTCCATCATCAGGTTGATGTGTACTTATACTGAACCCCGACATGAATTACCTCAGTGATGCCACTTCTTTTGCCAGTGTGTCTGGACTTCATGTGATCTAATATTTTATACCCGTGTTCTCCATACCAAAAGCTATTCCTTCACCTGGAGTCACACCTCATCTGATTTCATTCTCACCCTTCCTGAGAAACAAGATTTCCTCCCCAAGGCTCCACAAACAGCAAGCATGGGCCAACTTGGCAACATCCATCAATGAGGCATCAAAGCAGATAAGTGGCTGTTGAAATATTTACAAGCTCAACTTCCATCCCACACTACCAGACCAATCCTTAACAAACTTCCTCCTTTGCAACGTAAACACCTATTCAAAGGAAGGTATGAAGTAGGAGTGTGGATGATTAAGGTCCAGCTCAGTCACTCTGAGGCTGTCATGAAGGCCACGACAAAACCACTAACATGGAAATTCCAGTTAATCAAAACTCCACATCTTGATGGAAACTCCACCAATGGGCTGGTGATGGAACACCTCCCTTATGAGGAAAGGCTGAGGAAGTTCAGTCTCTTGAGCTTGGAGAAGAGAAGCTAAGGGGTGACCGCATGAATGTCTATAAAGATGTGAGAGGTGGGTGTCAGGAGGATGGAGCCAGGCTCTTCTCAACATCATCTAGTGATAGGGCAAGGGGCAGTGGGTGCAAGCTGGAACAGAGGAGGTTCCATAGAAATATCAGAAGGAACTTCTTCCCAGGGAGGGTACCAGAGCACTAGAACAGGCTGCCCAGGGGGGTTGTGGAGTCTCCTTCTCTGGACATGTTCCAGACCTGCCTGGATGTGTTCCTGTGCAACTTGGTCTGGGTGATGCTGCTGTGGCAGGGGGATTGGACTGGATGATCTTTTGAGGTCCCTTCTGGTCCTTAATGATTCTATGATTCATTTATTTAGAGGGGCGAGTGTATTAGGACCTCTAAAACAAGGGAAAGCAAAGAAATCAGTATGGACACTGCCTACATTACAAGCAAAATACACTAGTTTGCAGTGGAGTCACTCTGGGACCTTTCAGTAATCCTCTGGCAAATAACATCAAGTACTGCAGAAAGTTGTGCATTTTGGAATGACACTACGGCTCTGTCAGAGACACCCTTACAAGAGAGACCAGCATGAAAGACCTCATCAGGAGGCTGATACAGGCGTTCAGCTGGAGGAATTTCAAAGGCAGATTTAGTGAGGTAAAGAGCGCATAACTACCACAGCACACAAAGAGAGCCCGTATTCATCTTGGCAGTGTCTGGCCATCTCTCACATCCCCATCAACCCTGCAGCTACCTCCAGCCTAACCTGACACCAAGTTCCAGAACCCAAAGCCATGATCACACCCCTTTCTACCCTTTGCTCAGATGAGGTGGATGTGGTGCCCTCAAAAAGCCAAGGATGAACTTATCTGCCCTAGTATGACAGAACATCCCTGTCAGCTTGTTGGCAGAACAGAGACCTTCGCTACATCATACCAGCTTTATCAAGCAAAAGTGGGACTAAGAGCATGAATAATTCCTCTTTCCCGTTCTTTTTCACTTCCCTGTGCCGAGTACATCTCATAGAACGAGTACATTCGCCTCTCCAGCAGCAAAACAGAGCAATTTTCCCCTGCTATAATGACTGCAAGCGGCAAGATGAAAACCAAGACTGTCTGAAACCTACGCAGTTCGACTCAAAAAGTGCCCGAAGGCATGGACTAGTTTCCACAGCTTTATGCTGCTTTTGCCTCTCCCGCTTTGGCAAATGCTGGCACAGACACTCAGCATTTAAACAATTAGGGTTAGTCCTCCTTCTTTACTGCTAGATTGTCTCTTCATCAGTAACGCTCAATTTCACAAGGGAAAGACAAGGGGTAAACGGGGCCAAGTTACTCCTAGGGAGTTTGTGATCAGAGACAAGAGATGTTTTCACAACAAGAATGATCAGCCACTGGAATACCTTCCCCAAGGGAAGTGTGGAGTCCCTCACATTGGGGGATAGGATTCATCTGGGCAGGGTTCTGAGCCCTCTTATCTGTGCTTTTCACAAGAAAAGATCCCTTCCAACCCTGTAATGTGTCATCCACTCTGACAGAAACAGCTGGTCTCTGCTCACAGGTGACAGAACAAGACAGTGATAGAACAAGAGGGACTGGCCTCAAGCTGCACCAGGGGAGGGTTGGGCTGGACATCAGGACAAAATTTCTTCACTGAAAGAGTAGTCAGGGATTGGAACAGGCTGCCCAGGGAGGGGGTTGAGTCCCCATCCTTGGATGTATTTAAAGATTGATTAGATGTGCTGCTCAGGAGATCTGGTCTAGCAGTGACCTTGGTAGAGTAGGGTTATTAGTTGGACTTGATGATCTCAAGGGTCTTTTCCAACCTGAATGATTCTATGATATCACAATAAATCAAATCCCCCAATAAGATCAGAGCTACCCACCTGGGGTGGGAACCCAATCTTGAAGTTCAATACTGAAGAAAATCAGGGAGTAACACACACAAAGATGTGTGTGTGAACTCTGAGTAAGCATTAACAATTCTCTTGTTTAGACTTCACTGGAGCTCTAGTACAGCTTTCAGAAGAGCCTCAGGCTAGTTTCAGTGTCATTTAGACAGAGCTAGTTTTAAATTGAGATATCTGAGGTATCAAAGAAAAGGGTACTTGTCTAGTGGCAAAGATTCACTCCACAAAAACCAGACAGCACTGTTTTCACACTCAAAGTCTCTGCACTACTGATTGCAGAGCAGATACCTAAGTCTTTGCAACCAAACAGTGGTGGTTATGTAGTGTTTATCACAGAGCCTGGAACAAGCATAGCATTTATGCTATAGCATGGTCATGTTAATGTCTAGAGGAAAATACATTACTGCTCTGCAGGCATCTGAGGTGCCTCAAGAAAGCCATGGAGAAGGGAAAGGATGTAATGGGATGAGAGATGAGATGCCAGCTCAAGAGAAAATCTACTACTGGTGCATAAATAGGATTTCAAATCTCCAAATGGAATCACAGAATGTCAGGGATTGGAAGGGACCGTGAAAGATTAACCAGTCCAATTCCCCAGGAGGGTTTTACACATCTCCAGAGAAGGAGACTCCACAAGCTCCCTGGGCAGCCCCTTCCAGTGCTCTGGCACCCTCACCAGGAAGAAGTTTCTTCTCCTATTTATGTGGAACCTCCTTTGTTCCAGCTGCTTCTCTTTCATCCTTCTGTCTAGTTAGATCTAGCTAGAAAGAGGCCAATATCTGAGAACTAGAAGTGCTCCTTGATTATTGTATAGAAGAAAGGAAGGAGAAAGGTGGATTCAGGAGAGAAGGGGCAGAGAGAAAGGAGGTAAAACTAAGCCACATCCAAGAAAAGCCAAAACACCCTATCAGCATAATGAGGACAAGGCAGCTCAGATCACTTTAGACAAAAAAAGGAGGGGTGATACCACTGGAAGCCTGTCCTGCAAAGTTACTGCTATACTGGACCTTCTCACATGGAACAGCTGTCACTTTAGACTTTTCCAGAGCAAGACCTCCAGGCAGAAAACAAAGAACCGGATAAGGAAGGAGATCAGAGTTGGAGAAGCATTTTTCAATGTCATAAAATACAATCCCTATCCCAAGAGGATAATTTGCTTGGGGACAGCCTTCCTGAAGGTTCCTCTTGAGCCCACTGAGTCTTTTTGTGGAAGGATTTGCAGGCAATTTGTTATTCTACTCACAAAGCTATTAATTGAGAAGCCTTTCCCTGAGGCAGCACAGGCAGTGTGGGTAGAGTTCTAGCAGCCAGGACAATTTCACATTAATGACTATGTTTGAATCCCAGTTTCAACGTTTCTGCACTGCAGAAGCAGGTACGGCACCTCTGCAGGTCCCAAATAAGGACAAAAATACCCCTTAGGGGACAAGGAACAACAATTAGAACCTCCAATTTAGAGAAGACATGAGGCTACACTATTTACCCTACAAAGGTTGACTAAGTGATGTGAGGAAAAAACAGTAAAGAGAATTCATTTTCTGCAGGAGCATTTAGATCAGTCCCACTCCATCCATGGGTATGGATAGAGACTGGAGGAGATGTGGTGCAGATGCCACAGGAACACATCCAGGCAGGTCTCGAATGTCTCCACAGAAAGAGACTCCACAAACCCCCTGGGCAGCCTGTTCCAATGCTCCATTACCCTCCCTGGGAAGAAGTTCCTGCTGATATTGATATGGAACCTCCTCTGCTCCAGCTGGCACCCAGTGCCCCTTGTCCTATCACCAGATGACCTTGAGAAGAGCCTGGTTCCATCCTCCTGACACCCACCCCTCACATATTTAGAGACATGAACGAGGTCCCCCCTCAGCCTCCTCNGGAAGAGCAGGGATCAGAAGGGACCTCAAAAGATCATCTAATCCAATCCCCCTGCCACAACAGGATCACCTAAACCACGTTGCACAGGAACACATCCAGGCGGGTCTGGAACATGCATCCACAACTGGATAAAGCAGGAGGTGTAAGTTTAAATGACAGTCACGTGTTGATGGAAGTGTTTTAGGCAAGAGGCAAGAATCTAGTTCAATGCATCTCCCAGAGGCAGACAATTCTAAATATATATAGTTCCTTAAAACTACATCACTCACCTCCATATGACTTGTGACAGGGGTACTCACAGCAAACACTACTGCACTTAAAGCCTGCAAGGCTCATGTAGGGAATTTCATAGACAATCAGCTCAATGAAGGAAGATTTAACTGGAGGAAGTGAGGAAGACCTGTTTCCCGCACAGATGATCCTCTGATCCAACCAGTTGTTAAGAAGAGGAAATTAAACTCCAGCAGTTAACGCGGAGTTAGGTCTTCCAGCTCCACCAGAGTCTATCCAGTGTAAGGGTCCCACACCACACAGCAGAATCTCTCCCTGCTGACCTCAGGCAACTCCTGAGAAGGCAAAGGCATGTCAGTCCCTCGATTCAGTTAATCCTTGGCTTTTTCTCAAAGGCCTCTCCAGAAAGGATAATAAATGCTAATTACAAGGTTTGATTTTTAAATGAAGTACACAAGCCTCCGCGTCTATAAAACTCAACCCTATTAAATACTGAGATAAAGAAACTAAACAGTTCAGACCTCTTTCTCTACTCTTTCTCCGAGTAATTCAGTACAGCTTGCTAACCTACAGCTCTAAATGCCTGTCAGGGTTCTTAAAGTCCAGGCAGGAAAAAAAAGCATGGATGAAGTGCCTGTTGACTCGCTCTAAACCAGTGATGAGAACAGAAAATATATGATACTTATCTTTTAAATCAGCCTCCAGGTAGAATCAGTTGATAACGTCTATTTGTCCAATATTTACAAGCATGGCATTGCATTTACTCTAATCCTATGCCACACCTTCATTTTTTTCTTATTTACAGAAAATTCATAACTGTTTAACCCCATTCACTGGCAAAGGGTTTTCCAGTTATCCCCCTGATGCATCTCTGTGATACTAAGCTTTCCTATGCACAGTGCCACACTTCTGGGATGAATTATGGTATCCCGGGGTTGCCCAAGGCTCAGGTTTGGGTCATCCTGGCCACATTGTAAGTGCCCTTCAGGTAGCAATGGTGGGTAAATGAGCAGTGCTGTTCCTGCTACTAATTATTCACATTGGGGTGGATTCCAGATTCCTCAGTCAGGTAGACTCATAGGTTCCTAGAATGGTTTAGGTTGGAAGGGACCTAGAGATCATCCAGTTCAAATGCCCCTACCATGAGCAGGGTCACGCCCCACCAAGGCCCCATCCAATCTGGCCTTGAACATTTCCTGGGCAACCTGTTCCAGTGTCTCAGCACCTTCATTGTGAAGAACTTCCTTTTGACATCCAGCCTAAACCTCCCCCCTTCCAGCTTGAAGCCATTCCCCCTGGTCCTACCAATCCCTTGGAAACAGCCCCTTCCCAGCTTTCCCGTAGCTCCCTTCAGGTACTAGAAGGTGCTCTAGGATCTCCTCAGAGTCTCCTCCAGGCTGAGCAGCCCCCACTCTCTCAGCCTGTCCCCATAGCAGAGGTGCTCCAGCCCTCCACTCATCCTTGCAGCTCTCCTCTGGACACCTTCCAACAGCTCAATCTCCTTCCTGTGCTGGGGGCTCCAGAAGTGGACACAGTACTCCAGACAGGTTCTCACGAGAGTGGAATAGCAGGGAAGGATCCCCTCCCTCAACCTACTGGTGACAGTCCTCTTTATGCAGCCCAGGCTGCAGTTGGCTTTCTGGGCCAAAGCATCCTCTTGTGGCAGATGGGGAGGGCATGTGTTGGAAAGATGTTTCTTACCCAAAACATCTGCAGCCCAAACAAGCCTGTGATGGGAGCGAAATTCAGGTTTAAAGAATCCAGACACCATAACAGAGCTGCCTTCAGAGAAAGGGATAAGAACAGAGTTGGAAAAGTCCCAGGGAAAATGATCTACTCCAATTTCTGCCACTTCATAAAACACTTTGAGCCCACTAGAGAAGAGAATGAGAGTCCTGCTCTGAATTTATCATATGTTCATTCCAATGCTGGTCCTGAAAATGCTGTCCATAGAAAGGTCAAAAGGAGCATGGCAGGGGTCTTCCCCCTGCCAATAGTTCCACATCCATTTCAACCGAGCATGTCTGGGTAACAAAAGTTGAACACAAAGCTCAAATCTATTCTTTCATAAATCAGGATGAGGAGAAATAGCAGCTGATGCCAGTGGAAGCAGATTGAAGCGGTGTCAGGTTAAGTGATACCAAAGTGGACCCATGAGCTGCATGGCAGAGCTTTTGTTTGCCAGCTCTTTCTCAAATCTCCCTGTCAATGGCTTTCAGTGCCAAACCTGGCACCCGAGTCCTAGAGAACCTGCAGAGATAAATGAAGCCAGTCCCTAGGCTGCCAATGGCAGAGGCAGGTGAGGTCTTGATGGGCATCTTAGATACAGAGGCCAAGACATCCTTTCATAAATAGCAGCTCTACTCCTGGAAAATCATCAGGGGAAAGAGGCAAAACATTTATTTTCACTTTTTTCCTTCCCATCACAGCCGTTTCAGATGGCACCTGAGCAAAGGGCTCTTTGTCTTCCATTAAACTGAGATCTCTCACCCTAAAAAATGTGCACTTCTGATGAGGACATTGGAGCAACCCTGTAAAGGCTCATAGTGTGCATTTTCCTGGTCACTTCAAATACCGTGGGAGGCAAGAGGGATTCTTCCAGTCACTCAGAACAGCCAGAAACACACTACACAGCAGGCTGATGGAAGTCTTCAGCTGAATGTTGTTCATTCCTGAAGGCACTGCTGCTGGGAACACATATTATGTTTCAGGGATGTGGTTTAGCCATGACCCTGCAGTGCTGGGTTAGCAGTTGGACTTGGTGATTTTAAAGGTCTTTTCCAATCAAAACAGTTCAGTGATTCCAAGATTTTATCTTGGAGGAAACCTCATAAACGAGGTTATCACGCATTGTAATTTCCTGATTGCACAGGTATTTAGGGTCAAAAGCAAACAAGTCCTTCTGTTCTAATGCAGAACAAATGTCCTTATTTTTGTCCTTTCCACAAACTCCTGAACAGTCAAATATCTACTTGTACTCCCAGTTCCTCAACTGGTTTTTCACAGCTCATACCAAGTGGAAAACCTGACCACTGTGACTGCAGAACGTGTTCATACAATAATTAGAGATAAGAAGGGGCCTCAAAAGACCATCTAGTCCAATCCCCCTGCCACAGCAGGATCACCTAGACCAAGCTGCATAGGGACACATCCAGGTGGGTCTGGACATCTCCAGAGAAGACTCCACAGCCCCTCGGGGCAGCTATTCCAGTGCTCCGGGACCCACCCTGGGAAGAAGTTCCTTCTGATATTGATAGGAAACCTCCTCTGTACCAGCTTGCACCCAGTGCCCCTTGTGCTATCAGCAATGACCTTGAGAAGAGCCTGGCTCCATCCTCCTGACACCCACCCCTCACCTATTTATAGGTACGAATGAGGTCCCCCCTCAGCCTCCTCTTCTCCAAGCTCAAGAGACCCAGCTCCCTCAGCCTTTCCTCACTGCAGTATCTTTACAAGAGGGACAAAGGCTAATACTGACGAGTGACTGCTCCTCCCCACCACACCAATCTGTGCTCCCACAGCCTCTTGACTACCCCCTGTGCTCCCCTGTAGGCAGGATCAGCTCCTCTGTCCAACCCTAGCAACCACCTTGCCTCCTTGAGCCTGAGCAACCTCAGACCTCCTGGAGCACTTTCTTTCGCACCTTTTTCCTGCCAGAGCCCACAAAATCTGCAGACACAGAAAGGGTCAGATTTGTACTTTCTCCTTTTACAGAAACTGTTTGTTTTTCACTCAAAACTGAAGAAAACCAACCCACTCCTGCTTTTCATCTTGGTGCTCCCAATGCAAAGCAAAATTAAAATCATCTCCTCCTGGCACTTCAGCCTGGAGTGTTTTTCTGCACGACACCACCACGAGCACTCGCACACCATACACCCGACCCTTGGCCAGGTGATTTCCCCGCTGTTATGAAACCACTTCACAAGGCACCTCGTCCTTTCCTCACATCCAAACGTTTGCTCATGTTGTGTTTGTTTAATGTTATTTCTTCTCCCCTATTTATTTTATCCACTTTGGGAAGCCAGTTCCGTGAACTTAGATAACCTTGTCACACCCCAAGATGATGAATGAGGTGATCTTAACTATCAATAGCTCAACACCAGCATTTTGAAAACCTGTTTATATTGCACAGCAACAGAGCTATTTGTAATTTCCACAGAAAACAGCTCCAGAATGGAGAGGTTTCCTCCAGTTAGATCTTTGTTTATCTTAACCACGACAAAAGCAGCCTTTATTCCAAGCTGCATGCTGTAGGCTTCCGACACGGAGTGTTTTATGTCCACTGCTTTCAGAAGATAAACACAGGCTGTTTTCCTATGAAGTGGAGATGCAGTTCTGTGAAACTAACGTCTGTATTTATACATTAAGCTTGTAAATGAAGCAATCTTCCTGGAAGAGATGAAGACACAGCAGCGCTCCTTTTCTAAACACAGAGAGATAATGCGCAGAGTCAAAGCTGGCATTCTGAACGAGTTGTATAGGAAGCCAAAGACAGGCTGCTTTTAACAACTGCCATCCTAACACCGACACCACACTGTGCACCACAGCCAGGTTTCCTCCTCTAGCAATTTATAAACACAGAAGCAAACTGCTTTGTATAAGGAATGGCTTTCCAGTACCCGAAAGGGGCTGTCAGATGGCTGGGGCAGAACTGCTCAACAGGACATGGAACAATAGAATGAGGGGGTCACTGTTTTAAGCTGGAAAAAAAAGGAGATTTAAGCTGGACATCAGGAAAAAGTTCTTTACTCTGAGGGTGGGGGATCCCTGGAACTGGCTGCCTAGAGGGGTGGTTGAGGTCCCATCCCTGGAGCCATTCAAGGTCAGGCTGGATGGGGCTCTGGGCAATCTGGCCTGGTGAGTGATGGTCCTGCTTGTTGTGGGGGGATTGGACTAAAGGACCTTTGGAGGTCCCATCCAACCCTATGGTTCTGTGAATTCCACTGGACCTTTACCTGTTCAAAGCTGCAGAAAAAACACATCTGGCAGATCTATAAAAGTTTGCGTAAGAGGGTTTTACAGCTTCACCTGTTTTGTTTGGGTTGCAGTTACTCCGCTCATGTTCTTCAAGGTCAGACTGGTCAGAAAACAAAATACCACAAAGAACGGTTGTTCTCAGCCGTGTCAGCTATGCTGTAAGTAGCACATAACAGAAAACCCAACAAGGTCCTGTCTTGCAAGGTGTCTTGGCTTAAAACACTTCAAGCACTTCAGATATAAATTTCCAAGCCTGTGTAGCTATCCACTGGTAACTGCATGGGATCAGCCTGCCCAGCAGTCATTTCCCATCCTTCCTGCTGGGAGCTGGCAGGTAAGGAGACATTGAAGTTAAAATCATCAGGGATCAGAAGGGACCTCAAAAGATCATCCAGTCCAATCCCCCTGCCACAGCAGGACACCCAGACCAAGTCCAGGTGGATTTCAAACATCTCCAGAGAAGGAGACCCCACAAAGCCCCTGGGCAGCCCCCTCCAGTGCCCCATCACTTTCACTGGGAAGAAGTTATAGAATCACAGAATGAGTCAGGGTTGGAAGGGACCACAAGATCATCCAGTTCCAACCCAAGTTGTCAGCTCCTGCCTCCTAAATCTGGCACCCAGGCAAGACTTGCCTTGCTCCTTGCCTAGGGAGGCTGGGGGAGGGCAGTGGCAGATCTGGGCAGAAGAAAGCCAGCAAGAGCATCAGAGAGCAGAACCATATAGACAGTAACACACAGGAGCCCTTCAAGCCCAACCACTGCTGAGCTGCTGGCAAAACTACCCTGATACTCCCTTCTATCTGCAGCACTGCCACGTATGATCAGGGCCACCCCAGACCTCTCTCTCACAAAACAGACTTGATGGCAGATGCTATTTAGAATGCACCCAAGTATAGATTTTGTAAACTGATGAGCTCCTCAGCGCTTACAGCTTCCCTTTCAACAACAGCTACAGTAGCCACATGACTTCTTTACCTCCCCCAGTTCAGAGAGTACAGGAAAGCCCCAGCAATCACAGAAAGGAAACACAGCATATACACACACACTGCTCTTCGGTGTTCAGACCATGTTTGTGTTAAAAATGCTCCTTCCTAGGACGTGCACATCTATCCCACTAATATCTCAGCAATTCCCAAATCTGAACTGTCTATTTATGGAAGGCTGTCCCGGTTCAGCAGAGGAGGAACAGATGAGTGGGGAAGGATTTTAGTGATGTGCACTGCCCTAATTGCAGTGAATAATAGTTTGGCAATGACCAGAGCTCTGATTGTTCCAGGAACTTCTAACAGTCAACAGACTATTACCTCACTTAGTCACACCAGAGACCTGATCTTCCAGTCCAACAAAGCACGTAGGATGGGCTTAACTTTAAACACACGAACAGCCTAATTGACTTGCTTGGCATGACTGAGGTGCTGAGGAATGAACCTGACACAAGTGCGTGTCCTCTTGCTAAAGGCTTTCTCGGTCTTCTGCACATTAAGAACATTCCACCCTCAATTTCCCTTCTCCCTGAATCTCTGTGATTTAGGGAGAAGACCACTCTGCTGTGGGTCCAGCTGAACTATGGCAACCATCAGTATGAGCAGCTTCTGCTGACAGCAGCTTTTAGGAGGAAAGACACAGGATCATTAGGGGTTGGAGAGAACCCCAGGGGTCATTGGAGTCAGAAAATCTTATAGAGATGAGCCCTGGCACTTGGGTTCCACAGGACTGCCTGGGATTTCTTAATACACTTGATCATCTAATATTTCCATTGGCATCCTGGCTGTTATCACTCCATTTATACTGGTTTCCTGCACTGAGCTATCTTTGCAGGTCTGTAACTTGTACGCAGAGATGCAAGTGTTGTGTTCAGGGTTGCAGTTAGTGGTGTGTCTCATCACAGGTGTCACCACAAACAACAATAACACAGCTTTCTTAATGCTAGGCTCCTGCTGGAAGTCACCAGGAAACACCAACCAGTGCAGACAGGCATCTTTAAATGCTCTCCCCAAGCCCTGCAGTCTGCCACGACCACCCCATTAAACAGAGCTGGCAGGATGCCCTGCACCACAAACCAGCAGGTTTTAGATTGAAAATTCACTTTACTGGTGGTTTACTTGCACAGGAGCCCAGTGGAGCTAAAAGGCACCAGTGGGTACCCCAGTCACTTGGAAATGGTTGGAGAACCATAGAATCATCAGGGATGAGACTGGCCCTCAAAAGATCATCCAGTCCAATCCCCCTGCCACAGCAGCATCACCTAGACCCCAAGTCGCACAGGAACACAGCCAGGCAGGTGTTGAACATCTCCAGAGGAGACTCCACAACCCCCCTGGACAGCCTGTTCCAATGCTCCACTACCCTCCCTGGGAAGATGTTCCTGCTGGTAGTTCTATGGAACCTCCTCTGTGCCAGCTTGCACCCATCACCCCTAGCCCTACCACTAGACGACCTTGAGCCAAGCCTGGCTCCATCATTGAGATGTTTGGTTTTCTCTGCAGTAATTACAAAGCAGCAAGATGAAAATACTCATGAAATTCACCCCCTACTTTTGCTTGCCCTGAGGCCCCATAGCCAAGCACAAGCTGTACAGAAAAGTTAATGAACCCAGGTCTCCCCTAAAAAAACCCAGAAGAAATCATCTTCCCAGCCCCCTCACAAGTTCCTTTGAGTCACGGGTCTTCTAGGGCAGAGCAAGCTAACAAGGACTAAAACTGGAATTTGAAATTAAATAATCCTATTTAATTTTATAGTTGTTGACACAACTTGTTACACGTGTTTCCTACCAGAATAAATGAAATCACAGTCATCTGATTTCCAAATTACCATATCTATTGTTTCAGAAATACAGGGTGTAAATAATTGCAGTGCAATCGCCTATGTCTGGACCTCTCTCATCCGGAACCGTTATCAGGATTAGCATAAATTACGGTGCCATCTAATAATGAAATCACTGAACACTGATTGTGCCAGCTATTTAAACCTGTAATTATTGCTCATTAGAAACGTGTTTCACATTATTTGCCCCTTACAGGCCCAAAGTTGTTGTCAAAAGACTCCTGCAAAGAATTCTACAGAGAAGAACGTGGAGAAATTTCAAACCACAGGCTTGAATTTAATCTGCAAGGACTGTCTGCACGAGATAAACTGGCTGTGGGCACTATGCACCCACCCTGAAATACAATTCTAGCCATTACCAGAAAGAGAAGTCACTCTAGGTGAGAAAAAGAGAAACCTCCAGGGTAATGCAGATAGGTGTGGGCAGCACATGGTTTCCTACCTAAGTGGACAGTAATTAGCTCAGTGTTTGTAATCCTAGCACACCATTAGGCATCATCCACACCTACATGAAAGGAGCTTCTGACCTAGCCAGAGGGAAGGTTTGGGGCAGATCTTATCTTGACTGG
This sequence comes from Upupa epops, assembly GCA_013397515.1. NCBI lineage: Eukaryota > Metazoa > Chordata > Aves > Bucerotiformes > Upupidae > Upupa > Upupa epops. The sequence goes on from VZRI01006783.1 coordinate 1,185,576, forward strand.
GTAGGGCTCAGGTAGGACAGGCAGCTGCCCTGGAAGCTGCACTAAGGGCAGTAAAGGCCAGATGCCAGAAGCAGAGTGAAAATAGCTCTAACATTTGCTTGCTCCTCTGTGAATGGTTTGCAGAAGATAGTCAATTAAGATTTGTCCTCTTCCCTGCAGATCTCACTCTTTACAAGACAAACTAGCTAAGAAGAGGCTCCGTTAAGTGCTCTTTGGCCCTAATAGAGGTTTTTCATCAATTCTCCTTAGCAGATTCATTTTCTGCCATCTTCCTCCTACTGCTCACACCGAACATTTTGCTACAGAGACAAAAACCCCAGTCATTACTAGCACTTTCAGAAACGAAGAGGTACAAAAGCAAGAAGGAAAAGGCATATATATCATTTAGAAAAACTCACCTTAGTTTGAGGATCTCAGCCCACAGTGAGCCTATTCATCTCTGATACCTCCTTCCAAGAGCTGATCCAAGTCACTGCACAGAGGTTCACTCCTGTAGTGAGTGGGTCCGGTGGACACACAAGCAGCCCAGCTACCAACTCACACACACCACCAGACACCATGGTGCCTCACTGCAAGTTTATATTAGAATCTTAGAGCTATTACAGCTGGAAAGGACCTAATTAATAGATCCTATTAATAGGATCACCTATTAATACTTCACAAACTTATTGGCAGTTATGTTCATCTTAACCACAAAGCAGAAGACCCAGAGTCTGTCCTCTCCTTATATTCCTTTCTACAGGCCCTAAGGCAGGAAGACTCTCCAGCCTCCTGTTAATTGGGTGATGCTGCCCAGGTTCCAGCTATTAGCCCCACTGTAATGCCCTGATGCAAAGTTAACTAACCTAATCACTGAATGGGGCATTTAACTAAGTGAGTCTGTCTCCTTGCATTTGTGGCCACCAGGTGCCAAGCGCTACAAGCCTTACCAGAGGTTGTCATTTGGTAGGAGTTGGCTATAGAGCAATTGCTGACAGTAGGTTCAGAAGCAGAAGAAACTATACCCTTAGGTGATGTGAGTGCAGTTTTTGCATCCCAACTCAAGCAGCTTCTAAAATGAACCCAACAAACCCCCCTGTTCTTGAGTGGGTGGGACACAGCATCACTGAATTGTTTTGGCTGAACGAGGCTGCTAAGATCAGCAAGTCCAACCGTTACCCCAGCACTGCCAGGGCATCGCTAATCCGTGTCCCTAAGCACCACACCTATGTGTCTTACAAATAACTCCAGCGATGGGGGCTCAACCACTGCCAGTTTAGAGTGATCAGGAGATTATTTATTCAAAAGAAAAGAGAGAAGAGAAGAGAAAACCAGCATTTTGATCATTTGTCAGTGTCTGTAACCTTCAGCCTAGGTGACTCTGCTGTGTGGACAGCCCTGGTTTCAGCTGCGCGGGATGCTGGATATGCCAAGCGAAGAGAACAACATCAATCTTACCCAGAACTGTTAAACTTCATTAAAACTGTTGAAACCTTCAAATGACTCACAGTTTATGAAATAAATTGCTTTTCTTTAGCACCTAATGAGATCAACTGCAATTCTATTCAAGTCATTGTTCCGCCTTTTCTGTCTGACAGTAGAAACTGGGAATCTTCTTTCCGTTTGACTGCAATATTATATTCGGTGGGTTTATTCTGTTTTGTACAAATAGAAGTGGTGACGTGTTGTGACAAGAAGACAGACCTCATATTACCATATATTTATCCTCTGCAGAAGAAATGATGGTACATGAATAGGTTTATTAAAGAAGGTTGCTGTCCTTTATGCACATGAGAGGATAAAGCATCAACCAGCTTCACAATTATCTACCCACTGCCTGTTTGTTTACCCAATTTAACATTCAGAGAAGTAATCAGGGAGGAGAGATTGGCGAAAGAGGAAAGTTTAAAAACAGCAGCAATTTGCAAATGCATCTTTGGAAAGCTGAGAGGGTTGTACAGCTTGGATGAGCTACCAGCGCTCTGAAGTGACTCCAGACTTTTACTATGGACTGGTTGCCATTCTCAGCTTTGTTAGACCTTTGGCTAAGCATTGTCCTAGAGAACAGGATAAGAAGATCTTAGAAAATTAGGGAAAAGAAGAGCACTGCTACTGCTGTTGGTACAAGAACAAACCAGCGGTCACTCGAAGGACCCGCCTTAACGATACGAACACGTGGTTTCTACTGGTTTGCGTGTGTTTTACACCTGCTTTCATCTCCTTAGAAGTCTTGTGCAGGTTAAGAGCTAAACAAAATCACAAAGAAAAATTAGGTGAAAATTGCTCCTTTCCCTGGTCACACAGTTACAGAGGGAGGAGAGGCTGCGAGCGAGTACTGCTGTAAATAAATAGGAAGGGAAAACCACTGAGTCTAAGAGCCTGAGACACCAGACCTTAAACACATCACTTCTCGGTGGTCTGAAACAGCAGGAACAGCATCAGTGGAGGTAGAGCAGGGAGCTGAATGCATCTGGGTAGTTAGCAACAAACACTGAACACAGTTTAGCCCAGGTAAGGTAAACCCATTACAATCACATTTAATATGTGTGAATATTGGGTGGATGTGCTGAGAGATGGATAAATGTTAATCTATTACAAAGTGCATGGGTTCATGTGCAGGAGTATTTAAAGACATCTATATTTTATATATATATAAGAAATATATTTATTATACATAAT
>VZRI01006783.1:1208760-1232709 GCA_013397515.1 Upupa epops
ACCTGGATGTGTTCCTGTGTGACTTGGTCTAGGTGATGCTGCTGTGGCAGGGGGATTGGACTAGATGATGTGTCAAGGTTTCTTCCCATCCCTAATGATTCTGTGACTCTATGAAATCAATGTTTTGGGTCTTAAAGCGATGTTCTGTTTAAAGCAGCATCTGTGGAGTCAAGCATTATGAACTTTGGGCTCCTCTGGAAATGCATCCCCACTCTCACACGGGCACACAAAGGAGACATGGTCATGGAATTAGTGTTTCTCCACAGGCTCCTGCCTCAGTCAATGTACAGGTTGCAGAACAAAAATGAGAGCAGCAACAAAATCCCTCTTTGACCAAGTTAATGTATGCAAAAACTTTTTTATGCTGAGGGNCAAAAACCTTTTTATGCTGAGGATGACAGAGCCCTGGAACCGGCTGCCCAGAGAAGTTGTGGAGCCTCCTGCTCTGCAGACATTCAAAATCCACCTGGCCTGGGTGAAATACTGTAGGTGATCCTGTTCTGGCCGTGGGGCTGGACTAGATGATCTCTCAAGGTCCCTTAAACCCCTGTCAGTCCATGATTCATGTGAGGTTGGTTGGTTTCTGAATATAAAATTAACAAAGACATACAATTTCCACAACAACAGCGAGGAACCCAACAAACCAGCAGCACCAAAGCCAGCTGTTAGCACAAAGGAACTGATTTGTAGTTATTTATTTTTCATTTCCCCCCCAAAAAAAGAGATGAACAGGTAGAGACAGACTGACCTTGAAGTGCTACACCATTATCTTCTGTGATCGCCAGCAGACCAAAAAAACCCCACCTCACAAATAATTTTATAGGCACCTGGCTCATTATGTCTTACAAATTAAATCCTCATTTATCTAGATGCACCAAACAGTACCTATTCATCGCCTTCACTTAAAAACACATTGCCCTTCTTCCTAGCCTTGTTAATTTCCAGATGCTAATTAAATTTATACTCATAAATGTATCTGCTTAGCATGCATGACTAGATCAGCCCTCAATACCCATTATCCGTTGCACATTCCAACATGTTTACCTACTGCTTTTGTTTTGCTTTGTTTTGTTTGGATCCGTTTCCATCAGTTTAAAAGGAGGGAGCTTATGAATTTAAGTTTCCCAGTGTGGTGGCTGGATTCTGAGGCTTAGTGCTTCTGCAAACACCTTTGTCTCAACCTGCTGCAGGGCAGAGGTGCTTTCAGGTTACTGCGGCAGAGTATGGGAAGAGCAGCATGGGGAAAGCATCCCAAAAAGCAGCATTTAGGGTCCTTCATTGTGTCTTTTGGTGAGAGCAGACAATCTTACTCTCCACGGACCTGCCCTGCCTACCACAAAGTCTGGATGTGGGCTGTCTTCTGGATGACTTGAGGCAGAGCCCAGACTAAGCCTCATCAGGGACAGACTGGGAGTACCCTGAGGGAAAACCATGTCTGAGTTCTGGTCCAACTTCCCACCTGGAGACCTGCGTTCTGGAGTCGCCAGTATATGAAGGGCATGAAGCTGTTGGAACTAGTCTAGAGGAGGTCATGAGGATGATCAGAGGGTTGGATCACCTCTGCTACAAAGACAGGCCGAGGGAATTGTGGATGCTCCATCCCTGGAAGTGTTCACAGGCAAGTTGGAAGGGGCTTTGAGCAACCTGATCGAGTAGGGGGATTAGAATTAGATGAGTTTTAAGGTCTCTTCCAGCCTAAACCATTCCATGATCCAGCCAGGAGGACAAGCTAGTAGCACTGCCAAACCCCATCGACTCACAATGTCCCCTGACAATGTCACCTTTGACTTCTGCATCCAACCACAGCACAGAGCCTTGGAGATAAGTCTCAAAAGGAGAAAACCTGAAGGTCCCTAGAGATCAGCCCCTGCCCTTCTCCCACTCACTGCAGTACCCTTCACCCTGCCCTGCTTGCCTGGCAGCACTGGGCACTGTCTGTCCCTGCAACTGCCTGGATTTCCCCAGCCACTATGGGGCTCTTAGAGGAGGGACAACAAAAGGCAGCTCTTCCTCTTCTTTGTTTCCAGTGTGCAACAACTTCCCAGGCCCTGGTTCTCTCCACACTCTCAATTCTTTGGCTTTTTGCAGTGGTTTTGGCCACAAACATCATTCTGCATCTTACTGACTTGGAGTCATTCCCAAAGAACTCTTGCACCATGAAAAATCCTGAGAGCTTGATAGTCTTTTCAATATAGGGTTAACAATCTGGGCTTTAGCAGCAGAGAGCATTCTGAAAGAGGCTGCACGTTTTCTTCCTCTTCTCTCTCATTTACTAAACCCTCTGTTTTCGTTATCCAGACAAATGCTGATTCAATCCCAAAGCTACCCGCGTTTGTTGGCCGACGGGCATATTTTGAATCAGAACAGGTCAGTGTAGAACACAACCCACTCTCAATTTTCTCAGTGAAAAACATGACTGTGCGGTGTGCTGAGAGAACAGTGGTGGAAAATGCCCAGTGCAGCACTAGCAGCCTTGAAACTGAAATGCCTGCCTAGGCAAAACTCCGAGTTGGCTTTAACTTACATTCCTCGAGATGGCCAAGGGCAGCCCGGGGTGGATTAGAAGGGCTGTGGTTAGTAGGTCTGGAGAGGTTCTCCTCCCTGCTCCACTCTGCCCTGTTGAGGCCAGCTCTGGAGAGTTCAAGGACAGAGAACTGCTTGAAAGAGTCCAGCGCAGAGCTGGACATAACTCAGCTCATAAGAGAGTGGAGCATCTGAACTCATAAGAGAGTGGAGTATCTCCCTTGTGAGGAAAGGCTGAGGGAGCTGGCTCTCTTCAGCTTAGAGAAGAGTAAACTGAAGGGTGACCTCATTAATGTCTATAAATATGGAAAGGGTGAATGTCAAGAGGATGGAGCCAAGCTTTACTCAGCAGCACCCAATGATAGGACAAAGGGCAGTGGGTGTCAGCTGGAGCAGAAGAGGTTCCACGTAAACATAAGGACAAACCTTTTTTTGAAGTGAGGGTGACAGGCCCCTGGAACAGACTACCCAGAGGGGTTGTGGGGTCTCCTTGTCTGGATACATTCAAAACCAGTCTGGACTGTTCCTGTGTGACCTAATCTAGGGGATCCTGCTCTGGCAGGGGGGTTGGACCGGATGATCTTTCAAGGTCCCTTCCAATCACCAACATCCTATGACTCTATGATTCATTTACTCTGAACATACATCCCCAGAACTACCCAAACAGCACTGCTTGCAAACCGACCAGCAAGTCCCTAGAAGCAAAGCAACCCAACAAGTATTCCAAGGAGAATCCCCTGACTATTTATCTTTTCAGCCACCCAGAAGTGGCCTAAGAGGATGAAAAGCACAAACACAGCTCTTGTCACCAGGGCTGATTTTAAAGCTGGTGAACAGAGGAGATTCCCACCCACCACGAGAAATACCTGAGACTGTCCTTGCTGCAAAAGCAAAGGCAGATAACACAGACAACCCGTTACCTTCCACGCCACCAAATCAACGATTAGCTTCGGTGCGCAGAGACGTTTCATTCACTCTGACCCAGACCGCCATCATCTGCACGTGGGCGCTGAGAGGAACAAGACACGAGCGTGGAAATCAAGGTCAGGGAAGCAAGGAAAAAAAAAAGGAAAGCCACCCCTCCCTCATTTATCCCACGGAACAGTTATTCTCTTCTGCAATAACTCGGGTTAAAAAATAACGTAATAAAGATTGGCGCGCTGCCAGGGCGAGGGAATTGATTCCTGCGCCGCGCAGCACAAATCTTTTGATCTCCCCATAAAGAATGGGAAATTACAGCCACAGTGGGTACCTCGCCGGAAAAGCAAATAAAACCCGAGATGAACATTTCGAGCAGTTCTGACCTTGCTTTGGGGAATACTGCCTTAAATTTGATTGCCCTGCCCGCTTATTATTTCCCGAGAAGACACAAGCAAGTCACTGAGATGGTTTCCAGCGCTGTCTTTGATAAGGTGGCAAACGGGGCTGCCGTCTCCCACCCACTTTGTTTTTTTAAATGTTGATGTCATTCATACACTCAGCAGAAGAGGTTTTTTTATCCAGGCTTTGATTTGGTTTTCAGGATTTCTGGTGGGAAATTCTTGGAGCAGATATTTTGCTTCCGTCGGGGTTTATGGTGCTATTCTGCCTAATTATTTCTGGCATTTTGCCCATCAAATTGTGAGTTTCTTCAAAGGAACGAAATGACAGGAGGCCTCCTTTAGAGCAATCATGGACTGGGTTTGAATTTTGTTGTCTTGGAAACAAGCTAGTTCTTGTCATTGAATATATTCATAAAATAATGGGGGAAACATCACCGATAATAATGGGCTCTTCCCTTGTCAAAACCCGTGTTCTAGGGACTTTGCTGCAAGAGGCTCTGTCAGAGAGTTTGTGCCCAGGCTGAAGCTAATTCCAACACTTCTGTTTCATATCCCAACCCACCTCTGCCCAGGGGAGGTGACTGGCAGGGATTGGGAAAGTCCCAGCGCTCTGAGGAGTACAGGGTAAACCACATCCCTGCGGCACAGACACCAAGACACACACCCTCCTGTCCCAGTCATCAGCTCCAGATGGCTCTGAATCATGAGACCAGCACCCAGCATGGAAAAGTTTATCCATATTGTGCCAACTAGGTAGAAACTCTCTCTTCCTCCTCTCCTGCTGATATAAATCCCAAGGTTCAGGGTATTTACTCTCCATACCAGGGACCTCACCAGCTTCTCAGCAGGTGCTTTGCTTTTCAAACAGACAGATATTGATTGATGAATAAAACCCACAGCCAGCCGTGCGGTTTTTCTGGAAGGATATTCAAATTTGGAAGCTGCTATCACTCTTCCAGCTTCTGTATCAATCAATCCACCTTTGCTTTTCATATATATTTAAACCCAAAAAAACCCACCACCAAAGAACATCCATCAAGGTGAACTGGCTGCAGGATAGAAGGGGTTAATGGGACAGAGTCTAGTTGGAGGCCTGTATCTAGTGGAGTCCCTCAAGGATCAGTACTGGGACCAGTCCTCTTCACTCTATTCATTAGTGACTTGGATGAGGGGTTAGGGGGCACTATCAGCAAGGTTGCTGATGACACAAAGCTCTGTGGTGTTGCTGACACCCCAGCAGACTGTGCTGCCATTCAGCGAGACCTGGACAGGCTGGAGAGCTGGACAGAGAGAAACTGAATGAGGTACAACAAGGGTCAGGGGAGAGTCTGGCATCTGGGCAAGAACAACCCCAGGGACCAGGATAGGTTGGGGACTGACCTGTTGGAGAGCAGTGGAGGAGAAAGGGACCTGGGGGTCAGGAGGATGGAGCCAGGCTCTTCTCAAGGTCATCTGGTGACAGGACAAGGGGCAGTGAGTGCAAGCTGGAACAGAGGAGGTTCCATAGAAATATCAGAAGAAACTTCTTCCCAGGGAGGGTACCAGAGCACTGGAACAGGCTGCCCAGGGGGGTTGTGGAGTCTCCTTCTCTGGACATGTTCCAGACCTGCCTGGATGTGTTCCTGTGTGACTTGGTCTAGGTGATCCTGCTGTGGCAGGTGTGAATGTGAGAGCAGGACCTGACTCCTACAGCTCTCTGAGACTCCTGGTGTGCCAGCGTGGACATGCACATGTGTGTGTCACACACTTACTAGGGGAGATGAAGCTATAAAAAGCCAGCAGGAGGGACAGGTCATAAAAATCTTCCATTCTGCCAACTTTTCCATGAACCGTTTGGCTGGATATAGTAAACCTGGGGGACACTTGAGAAAATTAAAACTCTAAATTATTACTAGCGAGACTGCCCATAATAGATCTGCCGTGAGAATCTTAGCAGCAGTTTTATGGGGGTTTTTTTTCTGTCCTTCTCAAATCACTACATAATGACACTCAATACTCAAATGTCTAACAAGGCCATTTAACGCAGCCTGCAGAAGAGGATTCTCCTGTGAAATTTTACTACAGCCTCTTTAGCACAAAGCTTTCTCAGATTATTAGTAATTTGCATAAGGTCTATTTAATTTTGAAGAGTACCAGTTCAGTGACCACACGAATATTAGAGCTCAGCAAGTGCATGTGTCTAAAAGAGTTACCCAAAGGTCACAGAATTCTACAAGGCGTTGAGGGGTTTCAAATATTCCCTTCATCGCAGCGAGGCAAACCGGCACGAACCTTTTCACGAGGCCAAGCCCTCTCAGCTGAGACACGAGACGCAAGTAGTCGCCGTGCAACGCGCACGTCTCCACAGCAGAATCTTTTTCCACTGGGTAAAAAAGGCTTTTAGGAAAACCTGCCTGCTTTGCTGTGAAAGAATAACCCGATGACGGTGAAGGAAAAGCACAGCTTTACTTGGAAACACTGGTAGGAGCCACCTCTTTCCAAGCCAGAAACACACAGACCACCGGTTGACATGTACACTGCCACGGCGTTGGGAGGCACTGGAGAAACTCCACGGTACTTGGAAGATGGTGCTGCCAGACCAGTCAAACCAGAAAGGGTGGCAGCAAACAGAAACAGGGTAAAGTAAGGTGCATTTTCCTTCAAGAAGACATCCCTACCTTCTCTTTCAGACACATCCAGTGCTTCAAGCATTCCCAAAGCCTACAGCAAGCACAACACCTGAAGGAACAGGCATGATAAATCCCAGGTATCACCTGGGTATCAACCCCATTGCTCGATAGCTGTGTTTCAGCATTAGGGCCACATCCTGCACCCCATTTTAAGGTGGTGCCTCAGTGCGTATAAGAATTGGTCTCAGAGCTATTTAGTCTCCCAACACAAACAACAGATGACGATGAAGGTTGGAGTAGATGACCTCTACGGTCCCTTCCAACCGAAGCCATACTATGATTCTATGATTTCTACTGGTGAGACTGAAGAATGTTCTCATGATGTCTGCTCTCCTGTGCATTAAGGGCAAGTAAACTGCTCACAGACTTACTGTGTTGGGATGATATTTTTAAACCTTGACTATTTTATACACAAGAGATATTTCAGACTCCTATTGCAGCCACACGAGCACCAGCAAAAATGCAATTGTCCCGGCTCAGGAAAGCAGGATCCTGCCAACAAAATTAGCTCATCCAAGTGAGTCAGACACTCCAATCAAGATGATAGAGCCCCTGCAGCAGGTCTCAGAGGAAAACACAACCTTACAAGGACAGAGATTTTTCAGGGACACAAAAGGGATGGGCGATACAGTCATGCCACTGCATTAGCCTGAACGGCTGGAGCATGGGGAGGTGAGGAGCACGGGGAGGTGAGGAGCACACAGGAGGGGGAAAACTCTTTGCAATCTGTTCTTCCTAAGTCGATGATTATGAATCTGATATCTAATGAAGCAGTAATAGAAATGATGCCTAAGTAAAGTAGCTAATAAAGCTAATTTATGTGAAGTCGAAATTTTTAGCGCTGTGCATTAAGTAAGCATGATGTCTCAGCACAGCAGGGGCAACGCTAGGGCTATATATACCAGGAGCTTCAAGATGATAGTACAACTAGAAATGCTGAACTCCTGCACTTTGGATTAAAAGCAAGGGACCTACCAACGTTTCTATGCCACCGTACTGGGAAGCACATCCTACTCCGCGGTTCTGAGTGCCAGGGTAAGCACTCAGCCCCACCACGAAAGAAAAGAAACAAACGAAGGGCTTAATAAGGCAGATGTTTTTCCTATTACTAGAAACTCCATTTCCCTGGCTTTTCCTTTTAACATAAAACCAAACAAAACCATCTGACTAACCTTGACTGGAACGAACCCGATGCTCTGCAATGTGTACAGTGGGCAATAAACTATGGCGCATATAGCTTCCCAACGCTGCATTTCCATTTTAACTGCTCAGCTATGAGAGTATTTCACTCATACTGTAACTCAAATGGTTACAGATTACTTTAATGCAATTTGCTCTTTTTTTTTGCTTTCATGGATTTTAGAAAATTAATAGGCATGAGCAAGCTTGCCAGGAAGTTTGAAGGCAGAGACAAATGAAGGTCTTGGGAGCCCAAAACACAAGCTACTTAGCTACTCAAACGATACCTTTCTGAGAAAGGAAATAGGCAGTGTGATGGATTTGTTTGCTGTCAGCAGCAGGAAGGCCTGCCAGGAGAGTCTCACTGATCTGGCATGTGGTCAAGTCCTCTCCCAGTACACAAAGTCAAACTGCAGCCAGGGACACAAGGACACCCCGGGGCTCTCACTGCCTGTGGCCTGACAGCACCTTTCCTAGTGAAAATGTAGCTGAGGTGAATAAAAAATGAACATCTGGGAGAAGCCTTCACAGTTCGGGTTCCCAAGCCAACAATTTGAACACAAGCTTCAAGCCATCAGTTCATCCCACTGAGGAGGCAAAAGGCTTGGCACTGGGGGCAAACCAAGAAGGCCAGTGGTCTCCTGGGGTACATTAAGAAGAGTGACCAGCAGGTCAAGGCTCAGCTCTGTCCTGGTGAAGCTACATCTCGAGTCCTGTGTCCAATTCTGGGCTACTCAGTTCAAGAGAGATGAGGAACTACTGGGGACTCTAGTGGAGGACACTAGAAGATGAACCAGGGGAAAGCAACAGCTCTCTCACAGAGAAAGGCTGAGAGATCTGGGGCTGTTTAGCCTGGAGAAGAGAAGACAGGAAGGGTATCTGAACAAAGCTGATCAGTATCTAAAGGGTTGGCAGCAAGAGGACAGACTCTTTTCAGCAGCACCCAGCAACAAGAGGCAATGAGCACAAAGTAGAACATGGGAAGTTCCACCTGAACTCTTTACTTTGAGGTGACAGAACCATGTGAGAGGCTGCCTAGAGGGAATGTGGAGTTTCCTCCTCTGGAGAGATTCAAAAATCTATCTGGAAACACCGAGGTACTTGTTCAGAGCTGCCTGCAGCCCAATTTCCTCAGCACCCTCAAATGAGAGCAAGGACCTTCTCTATGATTGTTTTATACTCACACCAAAAACCAGATGATTCTTTGTGAGGATGCAATCTGGGGTCAAAAACAATCTACAAAAGGCACTAGCCAAATGGCTGGTATTTCTGATCACAAACATTCCACTGCTTAACACAGAATCATTAGGGATTGGAAGGGACCTGGAAAGATCATCCAGTCCAATCCAATCCCCCTGCCACAGCAGGCTCACCTAGATCAAGTCACAGAACAGAACATTACAGATTGGAAGTGACCTGGAAAGATCATCCAGTCCAATGCCCCTGCCACAGCAGGATCACCCAGACCAAGTCCAGGTGGGCTTCAAATGTCTGCAGAGAAGGAGACCCCAAAAACCACCACCCCACCGCCCCTGCCCCAGGCAGCCCCTCCAGAGCCATCACCCTCCCTGGGAAGAAGTTATAGAACCACAGAATCAGTCAGGGTTGGAAGGGACCACAGGATTATCCAGTTCCAACCCCCCTGCCATGGGCAGGGACCCCCCACCCTAGATCAGGCTGGCCAGAGCCTCATCCAGCCCGGCCCCAACCACCTCCCTGAACAACCCATTCCAGGCTCTCAACTATCGATTTCTCCTAACGATTCCCTCTCCCTCTCAGAGCCTCCGCCCATGAAATGGAAAGATCTCTAGCAGAAACACCTTTGTTGTCTCAGCTTTGGAAATATGGATTACAGTATTCTGTGAGAAACATTTATTACTGGGAACCGTGACTCGGACATTGTTGCATTTCTAGGGTTATAGATTTTCTTTCAGCTAAACTAAGGCTGTAAGTCACAGTGACAGTTGTAATGTGTGTAATACCACAGTCCCAGATTCTATTACATACATATTTTTGCTAGAGGTTTACGATGTTAAAAATATTTCTTCTTTTCCCAATACCTTTCCCCTACCTGTTGTGTAAATATATTGGAACCCGTATCGCTGAAGTCAATCTCCTGGATGAAATGTGCTTGGGAACAAGGAGTTTGTTGTCCTTTTCCAAGAAAAACAAAAACCAGAAAGCCAGCAAAACAACCCACCAAAACAAAACACGACCAGGAGGAAGGGAATGCTGCTTACAAACTAATTACATTCAAGCACAATATTGAATTGTAATAAAAGATGAATGAGAGAAAGTGTGTGTCATTGTGAGGGATGGGGAAGGTTACCGAAAGCTGAGACTAGGGAAGGATTTATCATGTGTGATGCTTCAGGCATTGTGTTGAAAGATCTGCAGACTTATTTGCAAGAGTGTTTTATGGGAAAAATAGAGCAGTCTACATAGGAAAGAATTACTATAGATTTTTATCTTTTATAGAAGACAGAGATACAAAGATAAACCACTACTTTTGTTAAAAAAACCTAAAGCGAAAGAAATCCCAGTTGTAATACAGGGGGGAAAACCTTTCAAACTGAGCTTGGAGGCCATCAGCTGTATAAATTCAGGGAGCAGACATTCGTTAAAATACAGCTGATCCATAATTTTCAACGTAAGCACCCAAGTATGCTGGGTTTCAGAGAAAAACCCCACCACAACGCAACCGCGACAACTAGAAGGCTTCCCAGTCCCGCTCGCGGAACCTCGGTGCACGTATACATGCAAACAAACCTTTGGGCTGGTTGTTAGAATTCAGCTCTAGTACAGTCATAACACAGCTGTGGAAGCTGGAAAAATAATGGCATTCGGGGTGTATTAGTATGCAAACGGGCATGCCAACGCTTCCACTTTGCTTCCAGAATTCCTTCAGCCTGCACAAGTCGTATTTCAAACCAAACAGGGCTGGAAAGCAGGAAGGTCAAGTACAGCTGACATTGCCTCTGCCACTGCTGCTCCCCAGTGTGGGATCAAGATGCTCTAGCAAGAGCAAACCTCCTGCTGCTGGTGTGTCTAACATCTAATGGGAAAGCTCTGGTTCAGCACCAAACCCACTGGTCATAGGTCCATCTCCCACAGACAGGGAGATGGAGCTCCCTTCTCGGCATGCTTTGGGCTTCCATCACACTTCCAACCACAAAGCTGGAAGCGCTGTAAACCAGGCACATGTGAATTAACTTCCAGAACATGTTTACCCCCTCCAAAGGGAGTCCAGTTCTCTAGTTTCCCAATGGAAAAACTGGGGCAGTGAGAGGTTAAGGAACTTGCCCAAGGTCATTGAGCTGAAGCAGTTTCCAAACCAGGATTAGACTGAAATTCACTCTGAGTGTCTGATCGCACAAACACAGACAGCGTCGGCTCTCTTTTTTTCCAGAAGAAGCTGCTTATATGCTAAGCTATTTAGGGTTGAAAGGCAGAAGTAAAGAGCTTATATGGGGAGTGAAGGGATTTGTTTTTAAGGAGTTTAAATTTGAGGAAGAAAGAAACAAGGAGCCACTGTACAGCATCCTCTTCAGAACTCAAGCCTCCCTGGGATACCCGTCTAGCTAACCCAGTCCTTAGCCCAAAGTCCCAACCATGGCACACAGACAGAGCCAACAGTTCCACTCCCCGGGGCACAGCATCCCTACAAATCCCATCAAGGAGAGAAGGGGACCACAGCCTCCAGCCTGGATCTCCAGCTCCTGCAGCCCACCAGCACAGCTGACCCTCCCTGTGCACTCCACCGCAGACCATTTGACTGGCACAAGGGCACTGACATTTCATCCCCTTTCCGGGAACTCCATGGCATTCAGATATCTGTGTGGCATTAAAAAATAACACGAGGAGGGAAAGCTTACTAACCACAGAAACTCAATTAATGGGGCTGTCACAGCTCTGGCAGACTTCAGTGCCACCAGGATTTCAGATGCAATCCCCATGACAGCCCTAGCTTGACCCTTGCACACATATGAGCTATGATAATGTCTACAACGGCCTTAAAAATATTGCCTTTTCTTAACCACAGGCATCTGGGCCCATCCCTACAATGGATCACACGGAAGGGGGTGCAGCATAGCCTTCCGGGCTGCTGCACAGCCTTTTATCTCCTCTGCAGCCTGAAGGATCCAAAGCTTCAGCTGGGACCATACGAGTTGCATGAGCTATTAGGGGAAAAGAAAACAAAGGTCACCAGAACAGCAAATGCCCCCTGTGTTCTGCTGCTAGTAAATTCGTGTCTATTAATTGCAATAGATTATCAGGTTATACTGGCAAAGTGACACGCGAGAAGTTCTCAGAAAAATAGATAATGACAGGAAAAACAATCAGGCTCCGGGTTTTGTTTGCCATCCCCCTGGAGACTATGTAAATGAAAGCTTTTTTTCTTCTTATGCAAAGAGTGGCACCACGTAAAGAACAGTATTTGCAGAACTGCTGATAGTCACATGAGGTATGAATATGCATTACAATTACAAGACCAACTTCCAACTGCCAGCAACCAGGGTGACCCCAAGAGCAATAGCAGCAAGCGCAGAGATGCCTTGAGGCCCAGCAGGGATGGACATGCCTTCACGTCCATTCGTGTACAGGAGGACATTCTTTATCCGGAGAGCATCTTGACCAAAGATACATCCAGAGATCTCCCCTTCTGCTGCTGGAGAGGACTGAAGAGTGGTGGTGTGAGACCCACCACTTGCAGACAAGAGCTGGATCTTTCAGTACCTCAGAAAAACCTACAGGACCTTTCAGGACACTTTAGTCTCTAAGGCAAGGTTTTAATTCCTTTGTTCTGAGGCAAATTCTACTTTGTGTTTTGCAGGTCTGTTACAGAAGAGCAAAATACTTCTCCATCTTTCTGTGTAAGAGATGCTTTAGTCACTGCACAGCTCCAAAAGGAGTTGTGAGATGCCAGGCTGAGCTCCACAGGTTAACTACCAGGTTTAAAAGCTCAGCTGTAATGTTATGTTAGAATTGATTTTTGTACTTAACTGCAGGCCACAGCACTGGAACAAATTCAGTCCATTCTCTTTTTGTCACAGAGAACCTCCTGTTTTCATCCCCCTCCACTGTGAGAAGTCACCCCGGCAGCCATTAGCACTGCACTGCTGGTCCTGCTAGGAGATCCAGGGACATGGGGCACCACGGTGCTGCAGCAGGGTTGCTACCAGGGTTTGCATCGGCTGGGTTAGCACAGTGGAGGTGTTTTACCCCATGATGACGGTGCAAACACAGTCTCAGAGCACAAGCTGCAGTGATATTACATCATTTGTGCATCTCCTGATCTCTGCACACAGGAACAGAACAAGGTATTTGCTCAAGGTCATACAGAGAACCAGTGATGTAGTCAAGGCTGACCCTAATTCAGAGCTTCAGTGGGTCCCTCCAAAGACCCAGACCACCTTGGAGCTGCCCATGCAGGGAAGAAGCAGCAAAGAGGATGCTTTTGTCAACTGGGCTGCTTGTAAAGATCTTTCTTCTGGACCCCAAGAGCCAGCCTTGGGAATCAATCCAGATCACTAAGTCTAAGCTTTTGGAAGCCTTCCCTTCCAGCAATAAGCTTTTGGGAAGGGGGCAGACAAGACACCCAGAGAACACCACCGAAGCCAGCTATGCTCAACAGAGAAGAGCAGAAAGGATCTGCACAGAGCACAAAGCAATTGTGCTGGAGAGTCCAAGTGCTTGGAGCTCAGAGCGTGACACGGAGCTCGCCAGCAGCCACACGCATCGGGACCAGTTTAATTCCCTCTCAGTGCACAGGGGTGTGATTTGTGAGAGCTTTCAGCAGGGAGTGATCTGCAGACACCTTATTATAAACTTCTGCAGAGGTGAAGTCAGCGCTGAAAAGCACTTCTCGTTCTGTCTCCTTCCTGCCTGCCTTGTTCCTCACACATCATTTTCTTTTATCAAAATGGATGGCAGCATCAAAATTGAAAGGAAGTAGAAGCTGTGAAAATAACAGACCCAGGAAAAGAATTTTTAATTTTGCCTCAATTTCTTTGATGATGAAACCAGCGTTGAATATTAAGCAAGTCCTGAGAGTTGAACATCAAGAACAGCTGAAAGTTCTGCTTCTATTAGAAATGTGAGCAGAATCCCTCTACGACCCATTTCAGCTTCTTGCTCAGATACTGATGAAACTCTCCCCGAAGTTCCCTGGGCTCATCCTGCCTGCGCCTGCCCCTGGACTTGTCATTTTTGTCCTTGGTTTTGAAATTTTACTAGAAAGGGTGGGGTGGGAGGGGGATGAGTGGTTCCCCATCTAAAACCAGGGTAGGTGAGCTTTTCAATACGCCTCAAATCATTTTCAGAAACTTAGCCAAGAAAGGAAAAGAAGGAAAGGGTTGGCTGCTTCTTTTGAACTCTGATAGCGATTACTGGAGGATTCTGTTCAGTTTGTGAAGAAGTTCATAAACACCTTAAGGCCTGAGGGCAAAGGAAAACAAAGACCATTTTTCTTTGTGACAAAACCCCAAAAACCACCGTGGAAGAAATTTTTCCAAACTAGATTACAGTAATGCTCTCTTCCAGCCCTACAAACCCCTGAGCCTCCCTTGATGTGATTCATAATCAAATCGGATCGAGAGCGGCTACACAAACAAAAAGCTCCACTTTGCCAGCCCTGCACAGGGACAGCAGTAATTTATAAAACCTGAGGAGGAAACACCACCCGAGGGGAACTGACGCTTCCCCAGAGCAGCCTGGCAGAACCCAGCACCTCCCTGGAGGCTGGAGCAAGGGTGATGGGAGGCAGAGGCACCCCCAGCCTCTCTTCAAGCTGAAGACTCAGTTCTAGGAGGGTAGAGGAACCACTCACTGATGGTGGGAGAGGAGAGGACTCTGTTGGGCAGGATGTCCCAAGTGCTTCCCAACACAAGGATACTTTTCCCAAAGGCTTTTGCTTCTTCTTACTTCCCCTTTTTCTTTTCAAGTTGGAAGTTTTACAGAAAGATCAACATCCCATCCCTGAATCCAACTTTGGAATTTTAATTCCTTATAGGCACTTCCGAAAACTTGAGAAAAGTTTGGGAGATCCTGAAGAATTTTGTCAGGGCAAACTGGCTCGCTGAGGGATGTTAAAAACAACCGCCTGGGAAATTAAAGGGTTTCTAGCTCCGTTTCTTTGTTTTCTTTTTCTCCCCAGCCCTAAGAAACCCGCAAACCCACTTCCTCACATACAGAACAAAAACAGTCTATCTCTGCGATCCGTAAGACTAGATCTACATCATTGAAAGCTCCACAAATCTTCCCTTTTCTACATTGCTTGATAGCTGCAAATAACGAGCCCAAACTCCACTGGCCTCCTAACTCCTGGACTCATAGAGTCAAAGAATCATTCAGGTGGGAAAAGATCCTTGAGATCATCAAGCCTGACAAATAATCCTACTCTACCAAGTTCACTACTAGACCAGATCTCTCAGCACCACATCTAAGTGATCTTTAAATGCATCCAGGGATAGGGACTCAGCCCCCTTCCTGGGCAGCCTGTTCCAAGGTCTGACCACTCTGTCAATAAGAAATCACAGTAATGATGAGGCTGGAAAAGACCTTAAAGATCATCCAGTCCAACATAAAACCAACCAAGTAAACCTAAATATCTGACATCTAGCTCATGCCACTCAGCACTTCATCCAGCCTAACCTTGGACACCTCCAGAAACAGCGACTCAACCCCCTCCATGGGCAGCCCAATTCAAAATCTGATCACTGTTTCAGTGAAAAACCTTTTTCTGATGNAGAATTGAACACAATACTCCAGGTGCAGTCTAACCACTGCTGAATGCAGGGGGAGGATAACCTCCCTCTCCCTGTTGGCCACACCATTTCTGATACAGGCCAGGATCCCATTAGCCCTTTTGGCTGCCTGGGCACACTGCTGACTCAAATCTTTCCCAAATGTCCAGCCTAACTCTCCCTTGGGGCAGCTTGAGGCCGGTCCCTCTTGTTCTATCACTAATGGCCTTGTGAGAAGAGACCAGCACCCACTTTATGAACTACTCTGGGTTGCACTGCATCTTAAGGATCTGAATAAGAACATCAGTCACTAACTTTTTAATCCAAATTCCTGAGGTGATGCAGACATCATGTATCTGGCATTGCCTACTGGTTCTGCTGGATCTACCAGCTCTTCTTCCTGACAGTGATGCCAACCCTGTTGTCCAGTGTTAACCAAACCTGACACGAGTATTGCTTCTGGGGTGTGGGGGGGAGAAAACCTTATCACTAGACACCAGAAAATCTGCATTGGAGACACCTTCCACGCGCTGTAACCACAGGACAAGCTTTGATCAACCTTTGCACTTTCCTTAACAAGAGATCCCCTCTCCAATGCAAATCCATAGCAAATTAAGCACAATAAACTCTGCTGCTCACTGAACTCTCAGCACGATACCTGCTATGGAGAGCCCCACGGGAGGAAAGTGCCCTGGAGGCACCAAGTCCTCCTCATCTCACCATCCAACCCGTAGAGGCTCAGAAGACCTCTCATTAAAATTCTCTCCACTACCACTGGAAAAGCTCTTCAGGCTCACAGAGGGCTTTCCAAGAGTCATGGTTATGAAACATGAAGACTGGGCAGAGACACCCACAGATGTTAAATTCTGACCACTTTTGGTCATGTCCTGCTCAGCAGCACTTGTTCTCATGAGGACACCTACAGACCACCAGCTCTCAGCCAGCACTACACTTCCCACCCCGTGTCCCAGGGGCTAAATGGAGACAGCAACGGCTGCCAGAACCCTGTTCCCTCCCTTCTCCTCCTCATCAGCTCATCAGCTCTTACACAGCTGCCCCACACCAGCATCCCACCATGCCCATAGGCTTTACCACTCCGTGGGACTCTGTTTGCAGCAATCATGCTCCCCAGAGGTTTGTTTGACAAAAACCTTTCCCTGTGGCTGTGACAGGAGTGGCATTTAAAGGAGGAAACATCACACATGATTCCAGAGCCTTCCTTTTTCACTAGCACCTACTGCTGATGGCATCTGCAGAGAGCAGCTACAGGGAGCCCAACAGGACAACTGGTTTCTAGAGCAGCACTTGGCATCAGCACAGGCTCTTCACCAGAATAAACCGACTGCTGGTGAGAAAAGGGGCAGCTTTGTCAACCCATGGATATTAGGATGTTCTTCAGCATGAGGGTGGTGACGCACAGGAACAGGCTGTCCAAAGAGGTTGTGGATGCTCCAGCCCTGGAAGTGTTCAAGGCCAGGTTGGATGGGGCTCTGGACAACCTGGTCTGGTGAGAGAGAATTGGGGAGGTTGTTCCAACCCACAGCAGGGGGGTTGGAACTAGAGGATCTTCAAGGTCCCTTCCAGCCTGAACCATCCTGCGATTCTATGATTCTATAGCAGACAGGTGGCGGCGACTGATGAAGGGTTGTTCACACAATACACAATCACAGCACAAAGGAGACAGATCCCTGCGCTAGAACGCAGCCTCGCAGTCCCCAACCCAGGAATAAAAACTTGGCCTTTGTTGTAAGAACTCTGGATTATTTGGAGGCCTCGAAAGGAGTTTGGGCTGTGCTGGATTGCCCCCTGCAGCTGAACGGTCGCATCGATCCCGGAGAAAAGGCTCCGCAATCATTTCGACAACACTTTCATTCCCAGCCATAAGCAGGGAAGGCTGCTCTGCCTGTTTGTTTCCAGGCGTTTCTGTCTCATTCAAGGGGAACTTGGCAAAAGAAACTACCTTTTAGCAACTCCTGCAGCCTCCTGTAGTCTTTTCTTTTGCTAGTGGCTGGCAAACATCTAGATACTTCTTCTCATTGCACAATGCAACAAGTTGGAGAGACAAGGGGGAAGGGGATGGGGATGAGCCATGAAGTATTTCCTAATCCTCCCAAGGAAAGGAAAGCAGCCCAGCAAAGGAGATGCTACAGGCGCAGGCTGCACCAGGGGAGGGTTAGGCTGGACATCAGGAAAAATCTCTGTACTGAAAGAGTAATCAGACCTTGGAACAGGCTGCCCAGGGAGGGGGTTGAGACCCCATCCCTGGTTGTGTGTACAGATCATTTAGATGTGGTGCTTACAGAGCTAGTCTAGTGGTGACCTTAGTAATGTAGGGTTATTTGTTGAACTTGATGATCTCAAGGGTCTTTTCTAACCAGAATGCCTCTATGGTTCTGTGATTCCGTGTCTAAAGAAGGCTTTTTCTCTACTCCATGTACTTCAAAGAGAAGAACCCCTCCACAGAAGACACAGCACAGAAGGACAGGCAGGCACAACCCTAAGACCACAGACATGACGAGAACAAGGGCGGTCCCCATTTTGGTTAGCAACAAAGGCAATCAGTTATTTTACTCGTGTTGGTAGGTCTCTGCCTCCCCCCACCCTACTACACAGCTTTTGAAGTACCTTGGCTTCCTCACTAGTAAATGCTGGACTTCAAAGGAATAGGAAATGGATGCTGAATAGCAAAATCACCCTTTATTACTCCAGCTACAGTGTGTAACCTGGAACGTGACAGAACATTTTTCATTCTACTTTTAAAAGAAGGATTTCAAAAGTCCTGCTAGGGATCACATTTTCAAAGCAGCTTCAATCAGAGCATTACA
The DNA here is from genome assembly GCA_013397515.1 of Upupa epops. Taxonomy (NCBI): domain Eukaryota; kingdom Metazoa; phylum Chordata; class Aves; order Bucerotiformes; family Upupidae; genus Upupa; species Upupa epops. The sequence goes on from VZRI01006783.1 coordinate 1,227,024, forward strand.
GAGAAGTTTTGACAGGATACCACGGCCTATTTCCTGGTTCCAGTCATGCAATGTGGACTGAGGTGACAGGAGGTTATCGCTGTGTCTCGTTGCAAAAGTCTCTTTCTGGCTTCATTAGTTGTCATTACAGGCACTCTGCTGGCCTCAGATATTGCTCTCTCGCTCCAGCTCCAGATACTTCAACTGGTAAAAGCAATCTCCAGCCTCTAGAGGTAAGGGGCTGCCAGGGTGGGACTGGAGTGTCCCCATTGAGCACATGCTAACTCAGACCTTCATGCACCCAGTGTCTTACAGCAAAACCTGGTGGCTACATATCTGCTTGCTTGCTATCGCCTCTTAAGAGCTCCCTCACCATGAGAACAGCCACTACGTAAGACCTTGTATTCGTGATTTGAGAAGTTGCCTTCAGCTAGGGTAACTGAAAAGGATTCTGGCAGAGACTGGAGTGGAGCTGTTGCCATTGGAGGCTTCGTGCTACCACCAAACCAAAACAAAAGAGTAGTTTCAGATGCAAACCATAGTACGTGAGATGCCAGCCTCCTTTCCAGTGTCTGTAACACTTGTATGACCTCGAGCACTGCTAAGCCCAGAAGTGAGTATGGGATGCATGAGTACATCGACAGAATCCAGGCAGGACAGCAACTGTGCTACTGCACCCAAACTGAGCTGTCTGAGCTCAGTCAGCAAAGACTTCACCACTACTGAGGTGTTGGTTCCTGGCTCTAAGTCTAGGTTTTCTAGGCTGAGCAAGAGAAAATGACCAGATGTGGGTCTCTGTGGGTCCCTGCCCGCAGAGAGGGCACTGCCCAAACCTCCTCCCGGCTCAGATGGGACCTTTGATCCACCCTTCTTTATAAATATAGGAGAGGAAGAGAGGAAGCTGCAGCACCTCCCCAAATCCTCCTGTGTCGAAGATGCAGAAGGGATGAAAACTTGGTATTTAGCAACAAGCTAAATACAGAAGGGCTTTGGAGACGAGAAAGAGTGAGTTGCAGCATCCCTGTGACAACAAGCAGGGCCAAGCTGATGAAATACATTGGCAAAGAGTTGTCAGGTCAAGGGAGGTTAAAGGAAGAGAAGCATGAGAAGGAGGAGAGAGGGGAAAAAATGTTAGGATTGCAGGGAAAATATTCAGCAGTTTGAAAATTATGAGGAATCCTGCTGGAAAGAAACAGGTGGAGGAGACAGGACAAACAGGCAAAAGGTCACAATGAGAAATTCACACGATTACGTGGCGAAGTGAGAGACTGAGTGAAATATTAACGAAATATTAACAAGACTGGCACCATTTCCTGCAGCTAGGAAATCCAGGCTAGACGAGGGCATCTTTCCTTTTGTTCTTCCAGAAATTAAGGATAATAGGCAACGGCAGGGATAGATAGTCCAGTGCAGGGTTAGGATAAGCCAGGACTTGAAAGACTTAACATTTGATTGTTCTGATCTGGAACAGATGGTCTGAGCACGGCAAAGGGAGAAACAAGACAATGCAATGGGGTTAAAAGGAAAGGCAAGGGAATCTAGAAAAAGGAAGGAGAAGCAAAATAGGGCTAAAAGAACAGAGAAGGAAGTACTGAGCATGCACCATCATGGATTTGAAATCCTACCAACATTTTAACAACATACTTCGGAGAAAATACTGAGCTAACACAGCCATTAATTCCCTTTGTCTTAGCTTGAGAGGAGACAAGAGTTCCTCAGCCAAAGGCTGCCCTCATGACATCCTTGCTGGACCCCAGAACAGCTCCTCCTGACACCCACCCCTCACATATTTATAGCTATGAATGAGCCTCAGCCTCCTCTTCAACAGGACCCCATTCTAAGGGTCTCCACCATCCTTGCGAGGGAGGTGGGTACAAATCCAGCAACAGAGAAGTTGCATGGGTGGTTTATAAATAAACTCAGATGAGCTATGCAAAGGGAAGATCCAGAGAAACCCATGTCCCAGATGGAAGAAATAAGAGGAGGCCACACTGCCTACACCACCCCAGCTGAAACCAACTATTAGTAACTCTACTCACCACTTAGCCTGGGGTTTTTTTAGGGAAATCCTTTTAAGAGCATGTTCCTCTCTGTCTGCTGAGGAATAACGCCAGCCTTTTGGCTGAACGTCAGAAGATCTGTGAACATGAGCGTGGAACCACCACAAACAGCTTAAATGAAGGTTTTCTTCCAAGCATGCTGATACCAAGAGCATGTGGGAGGCAAATTTAGACATCAAACAAGGGCCTGCACAGTAGAATCCATCTGGCTGCACTCAGAAATGGGCACTCACTGGCTCAGACGTGCTTTTACATTACATACCAAGCCATTTGGATGACAGTAAAACTGAGCCAGTCAGGAACGTCATCGTGTTTCTCTCTGCCAGCCCGGCCAGGATGAAGTTGGTACATCATTTACGAGTGTGCAGCCTTCCACCAGGCTCACAATATGGGAAATTTATCTACGGCCTCCTGTACGTAAATAAATACTGCATTAGCTCCTGTGCTGCTACTACTGATACTGTGTGGGAACAGATTTCGTCTTCCATCAGCAGACTGGTGGAATTTAATACCATTTGTGGTCATCCTGTCCAACTGGAAAGACACATCACACCCATCATACTGAATGGCTCAGCAGCAGCTGAATAAATAAATCGGAACGAGCTGCAGACAGCAGCAGTGACAGAATCTTTTACTGAATGGGGATGCATTTTTCTCTGACAAATAGGAGTCTCCAGGGAGCTGTAATTTATTGGTTGTGCACCAGCAGTGTCCTCAGTAGAGAAGATGGCCCTGAAGAGCTTGCAATCCAAGGTTCTGGATCTTGCAAATGCTCTGGTTGAAGTAGAATCATAGAATCTTTCAGGTTGGAAAAGGCCTTCAAGATCATCAAGTCCAACCAGTAACCCTACACTACCAAGGTCACCGCTAGCCCAGACCTCTGAGCACCACATCTAATCAATCTTTAAACACCTCCAGGGATGGGGACTCAACCCCCTCCCCGGGCAGCCTGTTCCAAGCTCTGATTACTCTTTCAGTAAAGAGATATTTCCTGATGTCCACCTTAACCCTCTCCTGGTGCAGCGTGAGGCCAGTCCTTCTTGTTCTATCACTAACGACCTGTGAGAAGAGACCAGCACCTGTAAGATTAACCTGAGGCGTCTGGTGGGGCGGGTGCTTTCTAATGTCCATGGAGAAGCAAAGCAAGATGAACATAACATGAAGCACACAACTACCAGCACAGTTACACGGGCTGGAGGTTTCTCCAATAACAAAGGATACCAACAGCAGGTCACCAGCTGCCATCAGACACTCAGTGGTGGTCAGAGTCTCTAAGCCTTTATTTCAGTATATATGATCCTTTCTCTTGCTCCCTCACAGGTCCTTCTTCCCCAGGATAAATTACACTGGTCAAAAGACACTACAGACCCCTTCATGCCTCACTGAGCCACCCAGCCCTCTGCTTACAACTGTGACCATCAGATATTACCTAAAGGTTGCAGTACATTGCTGCTTTCCCTAAGGAGGTTCACATCGGTCTTGGCCCCTGAGCATCTCTCTATCTAATCCTTCAGCTGTGATCTTTCCCCATCACTCCAAGAAAGTTTAACAAGACAGCTCAGATGCTCCTGTGAAGGCAGATTCTGGTCCAGGTGGCAACTACCTATTTTTCCTTTGGCTCACACTGTTTCTCTTTGGATGCCTTCCCCAACTTCTGCCTCAGGCTTCCTCAAAAGGGTTATGTTCAGGCTATGTTCCCTAGACTCCTTCTGAGCAGGGACTGAAACTGGTCCTAACAGGTCTGGGACTGTGCGGACACCAAGAGAACACAGTTACTCTTCCTACTGACCACAGTGAGTGCTGCTTTACTGTAGGCTGCTCACCCACATCTAGGAGGAAAACCAAAGTCAGAAAGTAAGGTGGAGGTGCTGTCACAGAGTCAGTGAGAGGTGCATGTGTTCCCAGGGCTGGGGAGCTCTGCTGTGGAATCAGCCAGAGCATAGCCAGCAGCTGCCTGGCCCCAGGGAGCAGACACCACAATAAGGGAAGGAGGCAGGAAGAGGTAATGGTGGTGGTGCAACAGCTTTAGGAAACACCTAGTCCTGTGCAAATCCCTGACAAGTGACCCTTTTGAGTGCAGTGGAAGTACAACTGCACTGCAGCTGTCACTCCAGATATGTCAGAAGATTCCCTTGATCTCCAGTGAGCTCCCATGTGTTACACCCACTGCAAAGCACTGCCCCCCATGTGTTACACCCGCTGCAAAGCACTGCCTAGTGAACCCTGCTCCCATGCTCTGCCCTGGATCCCTGCTCTCTGCATGAGGAATGGGTTAGAACAGAGCAGTCTGTGTAACGGAATGTCTGTTATAACCAGAGCAGACCTTAGGTGTAAGAACTGCTTCCAGTCTGACACGAACTAGTAAAACCCAGGTAAACTTGGTACTGTTTTCCGCACAGTCCTTCGACTCTGTTTCAGCCACCTGAAGCCATCAGAAAGGCTGCTGAATTTTGATAATAAATCTGTCTTAAGGAAAAGCTGAGTTCTGGGACCATTCCCATTCCCTTTGGAAATCCCTCCTGTTAATTCTGAACCTGCAGACACCATTATGTTTTTTTAATTTAATTAACTTCCAATAAAGCTGCTTATACTGGAAACAATAAAAGTCTTTCTACCGTGTCACTCTTCCTGCCTTAACGTACAGGGGGAAAGAAAAAAAACCACAACACAGAGAGGCCTCAAGAAAGCTCCAGGCATTCTAAGAAAAGAAATAACCAAATAGCACCAAATATTTAATTTTCTATGGTGGAAATGAGAAACAGGTGTAATTAAAATAACACTTTTTAAATTAAGTGACCTCTCTTGACCAACCATCTGTGAATAATTCCGATTTTTCTTCCCATTATTACTGTAAAATTAAAACTAGGGCATATAAATGACGAGATCCTCTTTAACTATCTTTAAGCACCAGCAATATATATTTTCCACCAGTTAAAATCCTTAATGATACCAAAAATCCGTCAAGCATAACTCCCCCAATTCATTTGCCTGAAACCATCAATATTTTATCATGCATTTGCAGTTGGCTTTAATTTAACAGTCCAGGTTACTAATCAAACAAAACACCCAAGTCATTAAAAGTTAGCGTGCCATTTAGAAAGTGCATTTCACGTTTATTAAAATATCTTTCATGGAGCCATTAGAAGGCTAAAGTTTTAATTACAATCAGATATTTAGTTCTACTTCAGTTATGCTTTTGGCACTCTCTTGCAACTGCCTTGATTAATCTTCCAGGCAGAGCTCATCCATTACCTTCTGAAATTATTTTCCTCTTAACTTCTTCATAATTCATCTTTTTTCTTAACCCCCCTCCCCACACACACACACACTTTCCAAACATGTAAAATGCATTTAAAAGGTGTGCACAATACCTGCCTGAAAGAGAAGTCATTAGAAAGATTCCATTTCAAATGCAATTTATTCTCAAAAGTACCAAACAGCCCTAAATCAAGCAGAAGCATTGAAATTGAGCGGTGGGTGTCCTTGTCTTTGTTGGCATTTTAACTAGTTTCCTACAGATGAGAGACTAATATGGGCTGCTCTTTCATAGAATCATTAGGGATCAGAAGGGACCTCAATAGATCATCCAATCCAACCCCCCTGCCACAGCAGCATCACCTAGACCAAGTCGCACAGGAACACATCCA
>VZRI01006783.1:1244681-1304797 GCA_013397515.1 Upupa epops
ATAAGCCCTAAGCAGAAACAGATCCCTGGGTCACTGTAGGATGGGGAAGAGTCATTAATGACAAGCATGACCTCATCATCTTCCCTTCTCGGAGTGCCAGAGGTCCTGCCATCACTTCTGCTCCATCCCAGTAACTCACAGTACTATGGGATCTCTCAGCCACGTATCACACCTTCTCCCCAAACAAGCTCACCTATTCTTTAGTTTTAAGCAGCTCTAATTCCAAATAGCAATTTATTTTACTACAGTGAATTATCCCAGGAGAGAACAACCTCTTTGCTGCCACCCTATAAATTAATAATCCATTCTCTGCTGGAGAAGTACCTGTTGGTCTGCTCACACCATCACAAAAGGGATCTATCAGCACCGGGAGCATTTCTGAGCCAGTACAGATTATTAGAAACCCAGGACGTACAGAACAAGCACAATGGAACAGAGCTGTTAGCTACGAAAGGAGATGGGTGCTCCAATATATCCTTTAAAACTACACAGACACCGCATGCCTGACAGGACACAAACTCTTATTTCAGTGATGTGATGTGGGATGCTCTGGGATACGCAGTGAGCACTGTTGCTATAACAACCTGCCGAGAGTGCTGCTGCCATAGCATTGAAACTGCAGGCATCTGGGATGGAGTTTGATTCGTAACCAGAGAGACAGAAGCCCAGAAGGATGTAACAATCAGAAGCTTAAGGTCAGACCGAGTACTTTCACTTATCAGGGAGGAGGCAGAAAATAAAGGACGGTAGGGTTTGAACAAAGGAAAACCAGCAATAGACAGTTACAGTGACCACTCAGCATGAACAACTGCCTGCACCAACACTGCTTCTCCATAACACAGTTTTGCTGTGACAGAAAACGGCCCGTGTCAGGATGAAGAAGACTCCTCTTTCACCTCCTGTATGACTAAACACATGAGGCTGACCTAACACCTACGAGGCCTTCATTTAAGGACAAGCTCCTCTCTTCCTGGCATATCACAGAATCTCTTTGGTTGGAAGAGACATTTAAGACCATTAAGTCCAGCTGCTGGCCAGCACTGCCAGGTCACCACTAAACCATGTCCCTAAGCACCACACATAGATGTCTTTTAAATACCTGCAGGGATAGTGACTCCATCACTGCTTTGGGCAGCCAGTTCCAGAGCTTTACAGTCCTATCTGTAAAGAAATTTTCCAAATATCCAAACTGAACCTCCCCTGGTGCAAACCAAGGCAAATCCCCCTTGTTCTGTTGCTTGTTACTTGGNGCCCTTCATTTCTCCTGAACAACAGGGTCCCCCACTCAGAGCTCATTTCTGCAAGCAGCATGCACTGGTTTGTTTGATAACATTAGTGTGAACAACAAACCAGAATAAAAAGGAACTTCACTCCTTTAGTGTTCTCACCCTTCCTCTCCCCACCCCACCAGCCCTGTGTGTATATGTGAGNGGAGAAGGTCTCCTGTGAGCCTCCTTTACTCCAGGCTAAACATCCCCTGTTCCCTCAGCTGCTCCCCACAGGACTTGTTGTCCAGGCTCTCCAGCAGCTTTACTGCCCTTCTTTGGACGTGCTTCCGCACCTCAATGTCCTTCTTGATGTGAGGGGCACTAACTATCTTGGGAAAGATGAGTTCATTCCCATTTTGTTTGCTGTGATGTGCCAATACTCTGGAGAAGGGACAAGGTAATGGTTGAGACTGATCTATTGATGAGCAGCTGCCTATTTTTTTGAAGTAATAGTTTTGGTGTCTCCTGGAGTTTTGTCACAAGAGGGTTCTTTCCTAGCAATAACACACAAGGCAGAACATCAGCAGAGTTCATTCAGTCTTTATGGCACTTACTGCTGAGAGGACACCGTACCCTACTGCTATTTCTATTGTTTGAGTCACGCCAGTATCAAGTGGCTTTGCAAAGGAACAGTGTGTATAGGAGCTACTTTTGGGAAGCATAAGGCTTACCCCAAGAGGTACAGGACCGTGCATCACATCGGACAACTCAACCTGCTCTCAAATGAGTCACCAAGATCTCCTAATCAGAGTGAGTACCACTGGCCATGAGTCACAACTGTCACTCTCAGTTTCAAAATGTCTGAATCCTCATGAACTGTTAGTGGGACTGAGACAGAACCATGATGATATTAACCTTGGAACACTGGAATAAAGCATTTCCATCATCACTGAGACAGGTCTGTTATTTAGCACTATTTCAGGTGACTGAATTACTACCTGGCTCAGAAAGGAGACTATTTTTATCATAGAATCATAGATTCATTAGAATCGGAAAGGACCTTGGAAGATCATCTAGTCCAATCCCTCTGCCACATCATCATCACCCAGACCAAGTCGCACAGGAACAGATCCAGGTGGGTCTGGAATGTCTCCAGAGAAGGAGACTGCACAACCCCCCGGGCAGCCTGTTCCAATGCTCTGCCACTCTCACCATGAAGTTTCTTCTGATATGGAACCTCCTCTGTTCCAGCTTGCACCCACTGCCCCTTGTCCTAGCACCAGTTGAACTTGAGAAGAGCCTGGCTCCATCCTCCTGACACCCCCCCTCACATCTTTATAGGCATTCATGAGGTCACCCCTCAGCCTCCTCTCAAACAGACACAGGCACTGCCCAGGCATCACACACATCTGCTTCACTTCACCGTGACCATCACAAAACCCAAAAGGAGGTGGCAGTGGAGTCATTAAAGGGGATTTATCCACTAACGGGTTTGAAGTATGCACATTCCACTAAGCAGGGAACCAGACTGCACTGGGATGTAATGAACCACCACCCCTGGTGATCTCTTAGGTTACAGGCATCTGTGTAGCTCAATATAGCAGATGCTGCTGATCTGCATAGCTGGCCCTGTGCTCGGGTGGCAGATGAGTAATCACAGAATGCATTAGGTTGGAAGTGACCTCCAAAAGTCATCCAGTCCAACCGCCCTACAACAAGCGGGGACATCTCTAACTAGACCAGACTGCCCAAAGCCCAATCCAGTCTGACCTTGAATGCCTCCAGCAATGGGGCTTCCACCACCTCTTTAGGCAACCTGTTCCAGGGATTCACCACCGTCAGATGTTTTTCCTAATGTCCAGCCTAATTTCTACCCTTTTCCAGCTTCAAACCATGACCCCTCATCCTATCACTCCCTGCCCTTGTGAACAGTCTTCTCCTCCTTTCTTATAGGCTCCTCTTAGGTATGGCAATGTCCAGCCTCCTTTTCCAGTGGATCTCAGATTTTACCACCCTAACACTGCCTTGAATCTTTTTGCTTTCCTACTCATCAAAACACCTTGTTGAGTTTAAACCCCACAAACACACAGAGAATTGAGAGTTGCTGCCCCCTCAACCAGTCAGACTGGTTTTGACCATTAGCACACTAATCATAGAATGATTTATGCTGGAAGGGACCTCTGAGATGCTCTATTTCCAACCCTCTGCCATGAGCGGAGGGGTTGCCACTGAACCAGGTTGTCCAGAGCTCCATCACACTGTCTCAGAAAACGTAAGTAAACTGTCACCCTCCTGAGCAGAGGGAAACAGCAAAGGGACACTTGCACTGGCCACTCTGCTGGAGATCACCTTCACAAAGCTATCCACTCTGTGAATGCGTTGCCCAAGAGTAACTGGACCACTTAAGATCAAGCAGTTGGGTGAGATACCTCTTAGATTAGACACGAAACCACTGTGCAACTAGAGGTGTGATAGGAGCAGAGCTGTGCTGTTGGATCTAGCTCAGGTAGAGCAGTGAGGTGATGTCACAGATTCAGTACACAAAACCCACCTGCATGTCCGCAATGATGCTAAAGCTACCTGTCTGACCATGTCAGGGTGAGGAACCTGACTCAAACCTGAAGGATCCCCCTCATTTCTTCTTTCCCCCAGGCTGTTTAGTCTCCCTGCTAAAGACGGATGGTAACTGCACCTTTCTCTGGGACATCACCAGCCCCTCCCTAAAAGCCACTGCTCAGGTTGCTCCAAACCACCTATTGAGCAGAGTCCTCTGACAGAGCAGGAAACAGAGGTTTCATTGCCTCCTGGGACAGGAGCAGAGCTGCTGTGGGCTACTGGTCCTGGATACCCTGCCCACACCCAGGTATCTCCAAGCAGACTGCTGGGAATCTCTGTAAAACACAGAGGGTTTTGCAGCACCGGGCTGACCAGCACTTCACAGGAATCCCAAAGCATCAAGAAGGCATCAGCTGACAAAAGAGCATCAAAGATGGGCCCCAAGCAGCCAAGATCTAGCCCAGCTGGGCTCTGAAGACCAACTTAGATAGATACTCCCCACATTACCTGGGCAACACTGTCACTGTACTCTGCTATGACAGCCAAAACTGAGCCTACAGGAGACTTCCCACATGGGAATGGGACGTGTCACAACTGTACAAGTAATTTTCTCTGTGTATTCTAAAGCACTGCCACCACTGCTGGTGGCAAACAAGTATTTGATATCACAAAAACACATACGTCTGCCAGGTTTCACCACAGAGCTAAGATTTCCAGGCTTCTGAAAGCTACAAAAGCAGGTTATTGTCCTTCTATAGAACCAGTGTGTCTGATAACAAGAGTCAAGCAGGTTGTACAAGCCTGCCATGGCAATGAGAGGAAACCCTCACAAGCTGCGGGCTCAAGTAGGCAGCAAGTAGTGATCAGCAGTAATTGTGCAGCAGAGCAAGCCAGAACATCATACTGGTCCGTGGCTGACCAGCAGAGTGCCTAGGTAACCTGTAACTAGCACCCCTTTCCACACTTCTTTCCAAACAGGAAAGTCCTTGTTCTATAGGGTAGGCTAAAAATCAGAGCAAATACAACCAGAACAGTAGTGTAATAAATACGGAAATGATATTATCCGTAACTAAAATGCAGATGTGCTTAGCTCAAAAGCTTTAAAACAAGGAAAAGGCTTAGAAAATGGGAAGAATCAGGAAACTGGCTTCCAGTCCAAGCAGAAAGGGCGTAAATCTAAAGCAGTACAGGAACTGAAAGGGAAAAGAATGAGCAAAGAGGTGAAAAGAGGGACAGAAGCAGAACAAAAGCAGGAGAACAACAGAAGAGAGCAGTTTTGACAACTTTCATCATCTTAAAAATCAGGATTCTGGCTCAAAATTATCATCAAATTAAAAATGGGAATGAAATAAAAGAACTGTAGGGTTTCAAGACTGAAAGGACTTCCCCTCCCTCCCTTTTCTTTTTAAATAAATGAGGCTGAACCTCATTTTGTTTATTAAAGATTTTGACTGTGCCTGGGTGTGTCTGGCTTGGCACCCAGCTTCAAGACAAACTCCAGCTGGGAAGCAGGAAAAGTTTGAGAGCAGTGGGGAGCTTCACATCTCTAGTTAATGGCTATTTGGATATAAAATGAAGCACTGGAGTCTCCAGATAAATTCTGTCATGTAGCACATGTCTAAGGGGAATTAGGAATCATACATTCATAGGTTGGAAGTGACATCAAAAGGTCATCCAGTCCAACCCTCCTACAACATCTCTAACTGGACCAGATTGCCCAGAGCCCCATCCAGACCGACCTTGAATGGCTTCAGGGATGGGCCCTCCACCACCTCTCTAGGCAGCCAGTTCCAGGGATCCCCCACCCTCAGATTAAAGAACTTTTTCCTGATATCTGACCTAAATCTTCCCTCTTCCAGCTTCAAACCATGACCCCTCATCCTATCATTATGTGCCCTACTGAATAATTCTTCAGTAGCCTTCTTATCAGGACTGGGTAAGTAAGTGTCTCACTGCTGCTCTCTGGATATATTTGCAAAATAGAGGTGGTGATGAGGTGGGAGGATTTTCTTCCACACTGTGCCAGGCACAGTCATTCTTCTGTCTCCTTTTCCCCCGCAAGAGCTATGGCAGGTAGAGAACAGTAGAGATGTGAGGGAATACTGTGTTCAACTTACCCTCAGGACTGCAGCTATGCCCAGATTTCACTTGAAACTGAAACTACCTGAAGCATGGGTTCACGCTACTGGAGCACCAGTAGTTTCCCAATGTACTTAGATCCATAACAGGATGACTCCTAACTCACCACTCACTGTGTAACATCCTTCCCACCCTCCACAGGCATCAGGAAAACATCACAACAAGGCTGGTGCTCAGGCCACCAGTCTGGAGCTGCAGAGGCTGCCACAGATACCAACCCCACACTTCCCAGATCTGGAAAACGGAACAGGAGTTGAAGCTGACCAGAAACAGCAAGGTGGTGGTGGTGGTGGTGGCAATGAGCTCAGCGACCCAAGAAGATCCAGTAGGAAACGCAAATCATCATCCTTACAAATGACAACAAAAGAATCATAGAATAGTTTGGATAGGAAAGGACCTTTCAAGGTCATCTAATCCAATACTCTCACAAAAGACACACTCACTCCTCTCAATAAAAGTCACTAAACCCCAAAGGTCAGTTCCCCTGTTCCCAGGGCAAAGCTGTGGACCCCTACCAAACCTCTGGCAGAAACTGCCTGGCTCTAAGGTCTTCATTAAAGTTAGTGGGACTCAATCTGCAGAAGATGATAATCAGGGGAAACCTTTCTCCCTAATTTTCTAGGGCACACCCTGGTCTCACCCAGCACATTGTGGTTGCCCATGGACTAGCACTATCACCACTGGTGGAACATGAAGCTGGTGGTGCAATAAGCACCTGAGCTGGATAAAGATGAGGTGGAGTTTCGCGTGGTTTCATTTGGTCAGGGATTGGAACAGGCTGCCCAGCGAGGTGGTGGAGTCATCGTCCCTGTTCGAGTCATCGTCCCTGGAGGTGTTCAGGAAGTTGTAAATCTGGGACCTGGAAGCATGGTTTAGTGGGCAGGGTAGCCTTGGGTTGATGGTTGGACTAGATGATCTTGGAGGTCTCTTCCAACCTTGATGATTCTATGGCTTTGAGAAGGCTGAAACAATATCACAAAGCTAATGGATGTGAAGTCATGGCTCATGGAAGCCAAAGAGCCTTTTCCATCCAGCTCCCTAAGCTCAGACCAAAGTGCAGTCTAAGCTGCAAGAAGCCTTCGGGGCAGCTTGCCAGAGATCTACTCATTACAGAACAGCAAATGGACTTCCACCAGAAAACACATTTTACTTTTATTGGCACTGAGGTCCAATGTTTCTAACTACCCTTAATAAGGAAGAAACCCTCATATGGAGCTGCTCTCTGCTGCCACTGACTGAACTACATCCCATCCTGTAGCTGGCTCGGGTTGTCCGCAATACTTAGTCCTGTGCAGAGCTGAACTGTTCAGCCAAGGATTGTGCATCAGCAGTTCCCTGTTGATTTCACTCGTGGAAATAGACTTCCAGTTTTACAGCCTTCAAATGGGCACACTTCATCAGCACTAAATTCACTCTGCTGGAGCATTTATACTGAGAAGAGACTTTGACTTGTTTTTCACAGACACTCAGCTCCACTTCAGTGGATTTAGTTGGTTTAAGGTTTGAATTTCAAGCACCCACTTACAGAGGGAGAATAAATAAGTAGTAAATACATTGCAGGTAAATGCTACAGCCAGATAGAGGGACCGTATCAAGACACAAAGCCACCCCATGCTAACAGTCACGACTGAAGAGAGAAGATGAAGATGGATGTTGGGAAGAGCAATCAGTGTCATCTCACTGGACTTGTGTAAAGCATTTGACACTGTCCCACATGACATCCTGGTCACCAAACTGGAAAAACATTGGACTCGATGAACGGACCACTCGCTGGATAATGAATTGGCTGCATGGTCACACTCAGAGAGTTGTGGTCAACAGCTCAAAGTCCAAATGGAGAGCAGTGATGAGTGGCATCCCTCAGGGGTCAGTACTGGGACCAGTGTTGTTTAACCGCTTTATCAGTGATATGGACAGTAGCACTGAGTGCCCCCTCAGCAAGTTTGCTGATGACACCAAGCTGTGTTGTGTGGTGGACACACTGAAGGGAAGAGAGGCCGTCCAGAGGGACCTGGACAGGCTGGAGAGGTGGGGCAGTGCCACAGTCATGAGATTCAACAAGGCCAAGTGCAAGGTCCTGCACCTGGGTCGAGGCAATCCCAGGCACAAAAACAGACTGGGTGGGGAATAGATTGAGAGCAGCCTTGCGGAAAAGGACTTGGAGTGTTGGAGCCCCCAACACAGGAAAGATATGAAACTGGCAGAATGTGTCCAGAGGAGGGCCATGAGGATGAGTGGAGGGCTGGAGCACCTCTCCTACAGGGACAGGCTGAGAGAGTTGGGACTGTTCAGCCTGGAGGAGAGGAGACTGCAGGGAGATCTTAGAGCAGCTTTTCCAGTACCTGAAGGTCCTGAGTGGTAGGAGCAGGAGGAATGGTTTCAAGTTGGAAGAGGGAAGGTTTAGACTGGAAGTTAGGAGGAAGTTCTTCATGATGAGGGTGCTGAGACACTGGAACAGGTTGCCCAAGGAGGTTGTGGCTGCCCCCTCCCTAGAAGTGTTCAAGGCCAGACTGGCTGGGGCCTTGAGCATCCTGGTCTAGTGGGGGGGGTCTCTGCTAATGGCAGGGGGGTTGGAACTGAACGAGCCTTAAGGTCCCTTCAAACCCAAACCATTCTATGAATCTGTGAGTCAAGGATTGATTAAGGGGTGAGGCTTTCCTTGAACACTCACCCACCCCTCACACTGCACAACTTCACCCATAACGGCAGGGAACTGCCTACCCAGGCTTTATTTTGGGAGGAGAGGGCAGCAGCACAAAAGCCTGGGGATGGTGACAATGAAAACAATTCCTGACACAGAGGGTTCAGGAGCATGAGTAAGGTCTGCTAGGCTTGATGCTAATGTGTGGGGAGACATACTGGGAAAGTAAGGGTGACAGCAAGCAAGAAATGACAGACTGAGTGATCCTGTGGCAGGCTGAGTAACAGATACTGAGAAAATTACCTTCCAGACAAGGTAAACTCACAGAAATCTGCCTGTTAGGAATTAGTAGTCTGTATTAAGAGGAAATAAAGGAATTAGTGTGCCAGTTCCTCAAAGAAAGGACATAAAAGTGCTTCACTGACCTCAGATAAAACAGTGGAAGTGTACAGAAAACAATCTAGGTCACACTACAAGGGATGAATATAAAAGAACAGCAGGGGTGCCTAGGGAAAAGAATCAGAGGTGGCAAGACCAAGCGAGATGTGACTGGGAAGGGATATTTCAGTAGCTGGAAGAACAGGACATTTAGAATAGGAATTCAGAAGAAAAATACCGTAACACAACACAAGTGCAAGAAGCTAGATGTCATCATTAGAGGAGTCTTCACTGGAAATGTCAGCAGCATGCAAACACTGTTAATGCCACCAAGAGAAAGGGTGAAATTACATGCAGCATAGGCATTTATTAAAAAAAATCACTAAAATAAAGTAATTAAGTAAAAGCAGATTAGCAGGCTGCTTGGATTTTCAACCCAAATCCCCAGTAAAAAGAAAACATTAGGATACCTTGGCCATCCATTTCATATTGGCTGGGTGTGATATTGTTTGTTCTAGGATAATTTAAAGCAACTGAGGAATCAATCCCAGAAATGGTCATCCTGGAGAACTCAGAGGCACTTTCTAGCAGATAGAAAAGTCTACTGCACCTCTAAACAAGGGGAAGAAACAGAAGAGCTGAAAATTAAAAACCTGTTGTGTTCAACTAGCAGAAAACTACCAGAATCAATCAGACCATCTGTAACCCACCAAAGGGACTAAAGCAGATGAATGGGAGCAAAAAAACACACCAAACCAGTCCAATTCCCTTCCACAACAGACCAACAGGCCTCGTGGACAACAGAGAAACAGCCACACACAGAGACATCCACCAAGCACTGCATTTCACAGCAACACCCAGTGAATGACTTTGGGACAGGAATTGGATGGAGAGGTTTCAGCTCCTAAAAGGATGAGAAGGCAAGGGATAACAAGCAGAAGGGAAGCCCAGAAAATGCCAGTATAAGGCCAAAATATCAGACAGGGTTCCACGTTTCTTTCAGGACACAATTTTTCTACTTTAGTTGACCCTGATAAACCCTCAGGAGAGAGAACTTCCAATTTCAGAAAAGATTTGAGGTTGTTTGGTTTATAGGAGATTGTTAATTCCCTGTCTCATCCCTTCAAGTATACGAAACCTCATTGCAAAGATGTCAGTCATCTCTGAGCAGGGCGGACAAGACAGGAGCAGTAGGTTAAGGGAACATGATTTAGTAGGCAGGGTGGGGTTGGGTTGATGATTGGACTGGATAACCTAGTAGGTCTCTTACAACCTTAATGATTCTATGATTCTAAGATGGAAGCAGGATTATGGTTAGAAATGAGGAAGATGATAATCAGGAGCCCCAGCCCACAGCAGATACCTGCTTTGTTCCTTTATTTGGACAAGCACACGATGCACACAAAAAGACAAGAACAATCAAAAAACAGCTCACAAAACCATAGGTGGCCCCTACGACCATGAAAACATACTCTCTTCTCTTCAAAACCAGCTTTTTGCTGTGCTAGCAGTCCCCAGAATGAATTGCAAAGCTGGGAACAGCTGGGGAATCAGCCACTTGCAGACAGACACAAGCTGGTTCCGTTTCACTAGTGCAAAGTCCTGCTCACTGACAGAATCCAGGTTAAAGGGTAGTTCTTTGTGGGACTGCCACTGGTTGATGGCTTGGTTAGAAGGTTGACCTGACTAGAAACTTTAACACACAGCAGTTGTTGTTTGACATTTGGAATGCACTTGACATGCTGGCTTGCTATACCGGTCCGTCAAGCCAGTATGATGAGCAGTCTAATTAAACAGAGAGCAGAGAGAGTTTTCATGAGCTTCCCCCACACTGTACAGGTGAGCTCTAATTCCTCGAGTGCTGTCACTTGTAAAACAAGTCACTGCATCTAGATATCTCGCCGGGAGGGTTGCAGGGATCACGTGTAGTTACCCTCAAATATGCTTTGAGCTGTCAGTGGGAAATATATCTCCCTCTCAGAGTGAGATTTTCAGCCAGATGTAAAGAAGAGCTGCAAGCTAATACACTTGGAGCAAAACACAAGATGGAATGAGGGGTGAATAGCCTGTACATGCGCTAACAGGGTGCTACAATCTCTCTGATACTCTCCTAAATTCATCAGAACATGAAAACAAGGATCAGACACTGGGTTGCCCCAGGTGAGTGACTACACCACTGCATTTTAGCTATGTAAAGCTGGCCCTAACATCAGCTAGCAAGGGTAACCACAACCCTTACCCATTAAACTAGACATAGGGAGGAGAGATCCAGGTTAAATAGATCCTTATTTTTGCCAAGATTCCAGAGTCCCTGTAGTCCAAATAACCTAAAAAACATCTCTAGCAAGAGCAGAAGCTCCCTCTCACCCTTTTCAACTACTGCAAAAGGACACAAGATACAGGTCCAGTCTCTGACTGAAGACTCCTAAGCAGCACTTAGGTATTCTGACACCCAACAAAATGAGTTCTTTACATTAGAATCACACTAACCTTTACGTTGGAAAAAGACTTTCAAGATCAGAGTCCAACCAGTAACCCAGCTGTCCCAAGGCAACCACTAAACCCTGTCCCTGAGCCCCAGATCTCCATGACTTTGAAACACATCCAGAGATGGCAATTCAACCCCCTCCCTGATCCCAACACCGACTAAAAAAACCCATCATTTTCAAAGAGCTTATTCTCTTATTGAAGATGATCCAGGACTAGAAGACAACACAAACATTCCTTTTTAACTATTCTTATCTGGGAATTCACAAAGGAGCAGCAACAGCCAATTCTGTAATAGCCAAAAGGAAAACCAAAATTAATCCATAAAGGCTGGCTGCAAAAAAAACCAGCCTTGTTTTCTCTGGTTTACGGTTGCAGACCTTTCACGAGAGCAAGCAGATCCCATAAAGAAGCTATTTTAAAGTTCCACAGAGAACAGCCTCTAACTGCGTTCGTGGAAATGAGATTGTGTTCTCTTCCAGAAACAATACCTTACAGAAATCAGAGATGAGACATTTTGATTTCTCAACAGAAGAGTCATTCATGACTATGACACGTAAAGTCTCAAGTACAAAACTCCCCGGATATGAATAAGGAAGAAACAACCTTTGAGCATACATGCCTATCAGAGTTTTACTGTTCAGCCTACTGAACACCACAGCCACACAGAGAGGGGGGTTTGAAGATGGTTTCTTGAATCATGGCTAATGTTTCTGGACAGGCTGGGTCAATAGGTGGAGGCCAACAGGATGAGGTTGAACAGGGCCAAGCGTAGGATCCTGCATTTTGTACACAAGAACCCCCTGCAGNGAGGAGGTACAAGGGGGAACCTTCTCCCTGTCTACAACTCCCTGAAGTTAAGTTGTAATCAGGTGGAGGTGGGGCTCTTGTCTCAGGCAATTAGCACCAGCACAAGAGGGCAGGGCCTGTAGCTGCACCAGGGGAGGGTTAGGTTGGATGTTAGAAGTCCTTCCTCACAGAAAGAGTGATCAGAGCCTGGAATGGACTGCACAGGGCAGTGGTGGAGTCACCTGGAGGTGTTTAAAAACAGACTGACTGTGGCATTTAGTGCCCTGGTCTAGCTGATTGTGGTGATGCTAGGTCCTGGGCTGAGCTGGCTGATCTTCGTGCTCTTTTCCAACCTCACTAATTCTATGATTCTGTGAATGACCAAGAACAAATTTCACATAAATCATCCTTGATTCAGTCCTGAGTTTGGGAACCATCAGATAATTCTGACTAAAATTCAGCCAGTATTGCCCAGAATATAATCCTCCTGGGTCCTGGGATGTGACACAAGGCTTTGTCTCAAACTTACTAGTTTGAGCAGTAACATAAGAAAGCAAACAAACAGGCTGTCCCGAGTCTGGCACCTGTCACTAGATACTCACATTCAGACAATTCCTCAGATGATCCGATAGCGAGAGCATTACGCAAAGACGTCTTCCACAATTTCACAACCTTACTAGTGTCACAGAAAAACGTGCTCTGAAGCATCAAGCGTATGAAACAGGAACAACCCGAGAGAAAAACAATCTTTGAATCGTTTCCTTCTATGGAAACCTTAGTTTAATCCTTATGTGATCATAAACACTCCAGTTTTTTCATCCCTAGGCAGGTCCAAAAGAAGCAAACGAAATTCACAGAAACAAGTGACATCAGTCACTGCCAAGACATCTTCCCTAGCACCCATTATTTTGGGGCTGTTTACTATGTCTCCTTGTCACTGTGAAATACGGGCCTGAGAGACATCTCAGTCCATCTCAAACAGCAAGGAACGCAAACACCAAGAGAACCCCACCTGCAGATATGAGCACAAATCCAAACAAAAACCAGACCCGATGCTGCAACCATATGAATATTAGTGAGAATGATCTCTGTGATTCAACTACCAGGGAGACCTTAAACTCAAGTTGAGACTTAAACTATTAGTTGAGGCCACTTCACTCAAGGTGATGGGGGACAAGGTTCTGGGCAACCTCATCTAGCTGAGGATGTCCCTTCATGCTGCGGGGGAGTTGGACTAGATGACCTCTGGAGGTTTCTTCCAACCAGGCCATTCTGTGATTCAAGCTTATGAAAGTTCACACCCATGAATTGTCAGGTTTAATGCAGAATCAATGGGCTACAACTGTTGACTCTTGGGCTTCTTCCCCAAACGTTACAAGGATAACTTCATTAATGGGGTTAAACAAATACTGTGATTCACATACTGTGGGAAAACAGTGGTAAGCTGTTTATAACCCACACGGTGTATCCAAAGCTCGAGCAATAAAGGCTGGAAGAGCCACCTACAGAATTAGTCAACTTTTCACCGTTAAGACACCCCCAGCCTAATCCAGCCTCAGGAAACTTCTGGCTGTCACAAGATTGAGATTGTATGCAGCACACACCCTCCAGGGTTAAGAAAGGGAACCCAAAAACCAGCGAAAAAAAGTCTTCTGTGAACCTCTAAAAACACTTTTCACCTGGTAACAGGCTGTGTCAGATCACTGTGACCCTGCCAACACAGAGAGCAGCTGTTCCATGCACACACACACAGAGTCTTTTTCCGAGCTTCTTACATTTGGGTTCTGGCTACAACTGGCACGTCCTACATCCACTTTAGTGATTACTGCTCCACAATTATCCGTCTGCAATAGGCACATCCTACATCCAATTTAGTGATTACTGCTACATGATTATCCATCTAGCTCGAGACAGGTGTTGAGGCTGCAGGGGTTTCCATCACTTCTTTTCATCCAAGCACCTGCTGACATAACTCAAGACATCACAGTAAAGCCTTTAGGGTGATTATTCAGCCTCTAATCCCAAATGCCATGGCTCCAAATCTAAATAAATAAATAAACAACTAAATCTCTGTTGCATCCTACTAGTGCTAGCAGGTGCCTTTATGGCACCAAGCATCTCCAACCCAGGTGGAACTATGTGTCCACACCTTCCACCACACAGTCTAAACATTCAACCAGCTTAAACCACATCTTCTTCAACATGAAGCTCCTAACTTGGTAACTACATGAAATCTTTACTTTCCTTGGTTTAGTAAATGTGAGGGTTTAGTGCTTTCTGCTTATGGAAATGCCTGGGTGTGTTTCACGGTTGTGTAGATCAGGACCTCATGGACATTGTTTAGTGGAGAGCTGGGTGAACGGTTGGACATTTGTGATCTTCCCAACAGGAATGATTTTATGATTCTAAATAATTTCTATGTTTCTCAAAGCATTAGGAAAAAACAGTTCCATAAAGTCTCATAGGAACCAGAGGCTTTGTAAAAGAATTTCACCCCTCAGTTCATCCTGTCACTAGTTCAAACAAAATTTTCCTTCCCAGTATCTCTTCTCTAGTATCAATTCCCTTGCATTTTACATCATGAATCAGTTTTATATTAAAATAGCCATAACTCATAAAAAAACTCCTCCAGAGCACAGAATGCCATTAACAGAGGCTCTTCTCCTCTCTGGAAATCTCTTCAACAGACCCCAAAATACCAAGGAGTCACATGCTTCTGGGGCTCCAAATCTTAGCAACAGCAAAATACAGGGAACTACTGTAAGTGTAAATCACAGCTCCCCAGGAAATAACTCACCAGGGGTATTTACAGAAGACTTCTGTACATTCATATTAAACACATATTAATATTACTATACCACAGAATCACAGAGTGTCAAAGATTGGAAGACCTTGAAAGATTATCCAATCCAATCCCCCTGCCACAGCAGGATCCCCCAGATCCAGTCACACAGGAACATGGCCAGGCAGGTTTTCAACATCTCCAGAGAGGGAGACTCCACAACCCCCCTGGGCAGCCCCTTCCAGGGCTCTGACACCCTCACCATGAAGAAGTTTCTNGGAACTGAGGGGCCCAGAACTGGACACAATACTCACCAGGGCAAAGAAGAAGAGTGGAGAACCTCTCTTAATCTACTAAACACCCCCCTTCTAATCTACCCCAGGATGCCATTGGCCTTATTGGCCACAAGGGCCCATTGCTGACTCCTGGTCAAGCTACTGGCCAGCAGAACCCCCAGGTCCCTTTCTCCTACACTGCTCTCCAGTAGGTTAGTCCTCGTTTTATTTAACTGGAAGTGTTTGTAACATCCACCACCACTACAAAAACACTGTCACTACAAAATTCTTGTGAAGGAAAAGCCTAACTATAATGATGCTTTACAAACGGGGTCAGGGATTCAACTGGGTTTACATCAAGGTCTACTGACTCAAGATTCTGCATCCCCAAGAATCTTATCTCTCAGGGAGAGCAGCTATTCCTAATGTCATCACACAATGACAGCTCAAATGGACTGAAGACTGATTTTGTGAGGCCACACTGAAAGGTCACAAAAAGCAGAGGGGTTTCTGCTGAAATCCCCCATCAGGATCCACATCAGATCTAGAATTTTGTTTCTCCCCATTACTGGGGTGAAAGCTGGATCCACATCTGGACTGTGCTGCCAGATTTTCTCCATCACTACACACAAAAGGCAGAGAAGACAAATGACTGTTGTGGTCAGCAGTGACTGCTTGTTAAAGCTGACCTGGCAGATCCAACTTCACGCCAGTCGCGTCTGTTTGCAGTAATTCAATGCACATCTATCAGACACGATTCACCTTTACAGTGCTGAGCTGCTTTCACACCCATTTCTTGTCAACATTGGATATTTACACAAATGCACACATCTTTTCTTGCTAATTTTTGCCAAAAAGCATCACTTTAGGATTCTCTGGTGGTTTTCTTCGCAGGGTATTCAAGAAAAGAGGAAAAAAACCCAACAGAAAACTATCAGCCCACAGCATCTCAAAACTAATGGCTACATAATAATTTCTGACAAGAAATAAAGAGGTTTTGTGTATTTATATGTTTACATATATCTATAAAAGTAGTACGTATATGTGTTTAAAACTATAACTGATCCAGGGCACAACTGGATCCACACACATCCTGGATCCCATCCTGGCCCCCGATTCATTTTCTGCACCAGTACACCTCAGTTTCTTCTTTTGATTACAGCAGCTCCTGCTGCAAAGGTTGTCAGCGGTGATTCCTACAGCACCCAGCCCTCGCGTCAGCCAGAGTCAGCTCTGGAAGCCACCACAGCCGCAGGCTAAATGTGGGTTCTTGCCAGGACGACCAGCACAGCCAGTTGCCCCACTAAGGTGCAATGGTGCCAGCCTGAGGCAGGGCTGGCTGCCGGAACTGGAATTATCAGTCGTGCTATCAGGCAGTTAATGCATTTTTAAACACTGATTTCTGGTGACTCAACCTAAAGCCCAAGAGCTACTACTACTAAAAGACTACTAAAGCACTCGCAGGGCTGTCAGATTTGGGTTTGGTCGTTTGGTTATTTTCTTCTCATTTCTCACCATTTTTTCCAACTTTATCTAAATTCCTCATAGCTCAATTATTATCACCCTGTAAAGAGTAGCTTAATTTACCCCCAGATGGCACTTAAACTGCATCCAGCCTCCTCCTTGCACAGAATAAGCTGATGGGTTTATCAAAAGGATGATACAACCCCCCAGCTAACATGACAATGCAAGGCAAACTTATGATTTAACTATTATTAAAATTTAATGATTAAATCCCTACCAGTACCCCCACATCAAAAAATCCTTGTTCTCCTTTATAACCATCACCCTCAGAATCAGCTCTTCACTAGCCCAGTTTATGAGGACACACCAGATCAACTTGCTTCTAGAAATTAAAATACTGAATGATGCTAGATTTTGATTAATGAAATTACTTAACAGAGCACCCAGAATCTAAATGAATAGTCCATGACTATCTGATTCTGAATTACAAATCAAGAAAATAAATGCAGAAAAAAGCGTGTACTCTAATTAGCAAATGGAATTCACAGATGGTATCGATCAAACCCACCCCAACATAACACAAGCGACTGGAGATTCTGGTTGCTCCCTTTTCCTCAGCAAGAAGCAGAGAGCTAAAAGAAGTCTGTGCCTCAATCCACAAACCTCTCACGGTTGAAGATCATGCTTCACATTCCTAACATCACTGCATAGAAAAGCTTCCCCCATCCACCTGAACCCCTTTCTCAGCAGTAGATGGGTATCGGCCATGGTTGTGGTTCACAAAGAAATATCTCAGCACTGATTTAACCAAAGGACAGCAGGCTGCACTCTTTCCAAAAGAGCACCTTAGTGTATCGTTATCCCCACATACTTTAAAGCATGTATCATCCTGGAAACATTAAAAAAACCCAAACAATCCACCACCTCAAAGCCCTACCTGTGTTTAGATGGTCAGTTATTAATAAGCAGAGACACTAATTACACAGGAGACTCCTACCAACTTCAGTAAGGCCAAGGTTCACCCATAAAGTTTAAGGCTTACTGGTTATAGCTCCAGCAACAGAGTTCTTAACCAAATATACTTTAAAGTTGAGAGAGAGAAATCACTCAGGAGTCTGCACCTGAGAACATGAAAAAGAATCATCGAATAGAATCATCAAGGTTGAAAGGGACCTCCAAAGGTCATCCAGTCCAGTGCAGTGAGCAAGGACATCCTCAACTAGATCAGGCTGCCCAGAACCTTGTCAGCCTCACCTTGAAGATCTCCTGGGATGGAGCCTCAACTACCTTCCCTGGGCAACCTGTCAATAAACCTAAAAGACAACAATTTAGCTGTTAGTTGCTGATTTCCACACAAGTGGCATGAAAGAGGTAACAGTAGTGTTATTACCAGGCTATTAAAAATGATGATTCTTTCGTCAAGCATCATTTTTCACCTCTTGGTAAGTTCTGTGAATAGCAGGCAGCATCCCCAAACACTTCCAAAGAAAGCTTTGCATCAAAGCTCTGCTTTTAAACTTTTATTTTTTAAATGACAACAACAACAACGAAAAAAAAAGCCTCCACTTAGGAAAGTTCAGTTGTTACCATCTTACAACTCGGAATATAAAACTGAAAAAAATCCCTATAAAATAAAAAACAAAAAGAGAGAGAGGACTTCAGCCAAGTATTCAGCTACTTATTGCTGCAGCTGCAACTCAAGTCCATTTACACCCCCAAGTTTTGGTCATCTGTAGCAAGAACATGTTTGGAACGCTAGCGGCAATAGAAAACCCCTTTAAAACCTCGTTACAGTGTTGGGTGAAAATCAGCAGATACAGTAACTATCAGAACATAAGAAAGCATCCTGTAAAAGTACAGTTGAATTAGTAGCTAGAAAAACAGGGTTGATTTAAAGTGCTATCCCAAAAGTTTACATGGCCCTGCATCAGTAAAGAAAAGTCCTTACCCCCCACCCACTAGAAAAATCCCAGAACCACCACAGCACCCCAAAGAAAACGAGGAGAGTCTTCCTTCCTCCGACACAGGGACTCAAAATAATGGCTAACTCCAAATTCAAGCCATGTGCACAAAGAAAACAAAATCTGGACAGCAAACGGTACGCCTGAGTTCAGTCATACAACTAACTTGAGGAAATGGCATTAAGACAACGATGCCCACGTCTCTAATTTGAATCTAGATGTGTTTTCTTACAAAAACATGTTAATAGAAATACCCAGGCAAATACATACTGGACGATAGCAAAAGCTCAAAGCCCCGATTTAATAAGATGACTTTCCGATTAAAAATAGAAGGCAATTAAGATTTACTCAAAATTACAATTAGGAAAAAAGCTCTCACAGTGCAATATCGAAACTGTCACAAAGTTAAGAAAATACTGATATCAAAGTACAATCACAATGTTAAAGTAGACAAAACTACTATACAAGGGCTTATTCTGTAAAATTAAAAGGAATGACCATGACACAAGGGGCATCTCCCCTGCTCTACACATCTCATTTCCTAGGTCTTCGGAGTCGGATCTGTGACTTGCGGACACCAGGACAAGTCCTGTTAGAACTAGGAGGTTCATTCTTCTTCATAGACCAGGTTTCAGAGCCAAATTACTTCTTGAAAATACATTCTTCATCACTGCACAATTTCAAAGTAGTGCAGTATTGCCATGATGTGCTGAGGCATGAACACATAGCCCGTGTACAGTGCCATTCCAACAATGGAAACTAGCATGGAATCTGGGTTACAGTTGAGGAAAAGAAGTATTTGGAATAGAAAGTGCATTCAATTCAGATATCTTAGGTCATTACATTTTGAACTGAGATGGGGTCAAAAGTATTCAGCAATTACAGCCATAGGAAGAACCAACTGAACACTGAAAACCAGAACACTGGTAGAAGCAATCAGCTGCATGACAAAATGATGCCTTGCAAGCTGTCCACTGCCTTATCGAGGAGACAACAGGACAGTCCAATGTGTGGGAACGGTGAAGGAAGAGCAGAAAACAGCCACTGAGAACATACAAGATTTGACATGCATCTTCCAAAGCATTAAAACAAGTCTTGCAGGAGCCTGACAAGCAGAAAAAAAATCAGCCATCACAAAAAAAACCAACAAACCAAACCCACAGTAATGTAAGAGGCTGCATTGAATAGGAAGGAGTTCTTATTGCACAGACAGCATCAGGCACTGACCTCAGCTTCTCGGAACAGCATGACCCAACAGATTTAATTTATGATGCACCAAGCACAGCTGGTGTGGAAGCTGCACTGTTCCTGTAATAAAGTTGGGAAACCTCAAATCCATCTTCAGCTGCCAGAGCTCTCTGTGCTTCAAGTCACTACATTATTTAGTTCGTTCCTCCACCAGCATGTCCCTCTCAGACCCTTCCTTAAGGGCCAGCAGCTCAATTCACCTATTGGTTTGTAATACTTTGGAAAGAGAAACCACAGGAGGAGTGAGAAGTGTGAGCATTGCCACATCATTCACATTCCTAATTATTTCACTGAGAAAGACTGAGAGCAGCAGCACAGTTTCAAGTGGAGTACTTAAATAAACTGACTTTCAGTGGTACTTTACTACAGCAGTTACAAACCTGAGTAAAGCAATCTGCTAAACAATCTTATTTAGTTTTTAAAGATTAATAGTTCAAGTAATAAAGGTTTATTAGTTGAGCTAACAGAAGTAAAACTTATATAAGGTTAGAGAGAGAGAGAAGCAAGACAACAGCTTGTAATGTGTACATACAACTGTACTTTGTGGAGCTCCAAGGCACTGAAGCTTTATCTACAGAAATTAGAGCATCAAATATCTGAAAACGATTCAAAGTTTATGGTAATTCAGACTTACTCAGAATTAATATAAACCTGTTGATTTCATCCAGCTACCTGCACAGATTCAGTAAGCTTACACACAAACACTATAAAAAGCACTGGAGATTAACAAGCATGATAACGCCGGATGCAGCAGGACTTAGTTTCCACAGGTGAAACCGGAGGAGCTGCTCATGCTCTGCATCTTTGAGAAATCAAATCACCACAGCCTGCCTGTAACAAACACTCCATGACCGATTTCCCCATGCCAGAGCAGAGCTATTAGTTGCCCCTACCAGACCATACTAGCTGCGTGGTGTGCTTTCACAGCAAGAGACACTAAAATGAAGGTCAAGTCCTAAGTCCACGTTCCCATACCAGCACTCGCTTCTGGAGCACAAGCTGCAGAGCTACACAGCACCAGCTCCTGCTGCTGTGTCTGCTTAAGGCACCCAGCAGACCTGGCCCACCATCTGGTCTGAGGACAAAAAGCAGCTCTACTGACCCAACATCACAAGCAATAACTATGCCACTCGTGACACTTGTAAGTTTAAGTGGCAATTACTTCACTGCAATATGAATGTTTTATAAAGTAAACGTGCTCACACACACTTGTATTTACTGAAGTATCGTGTTCACATTTCAAAGCTGCATGGCTAACACAATGTAACTCATGACTAATATAACTGCAAACAAAGCAGAGATGAACTTTTCTCAGTGATACAGATGTGGCACAAGAGCAATGAAGCGTTCTGAAGGCAAAAAGCCCTCCATAAACAACCATGCACTGAGTCGGCAAATACTAGCAAAGAGCAGTAAGTTATCTGCACTTTACATGTGAAATTAAGAAACAACTGATCACAGCTGTAACTTGAGAACCACTTTATATAACAAAAGTAAGCACCTTTACAAAGCTGACCTGTATCTCAGTAAAAGCTGCTTCTCACTACCACTTACACCCTCCTCTTCATCAACATTTTGGCTTACTTCACTCTTTGCCTCTCAACGTTAATTGGAGATGGCTCAGGGTCATTCCTATGAGCCATCATTTTAAATCAAGACTAAAATAGCCACACTGAAGAGAAAAATGCCTGTGATGCTTTAACAGCACTTGAGAGAATACAATGCCTGTATGAAAGGGCTTGGTGAAGAAACAAACCTACAATCTTTACCCAGATTCATCCACCTAAGTATCTATCAAGTTCTTCCACTCCTGAACAGCCAAGCAAACTTAGCAATCTTGAGAACTAAGTATTCTTCTAATAACAACCGTATGACAAAGCACCACACAGACCCAGCCCAGCAAGTCTCTGCAGCAGGACACATTAACTTTCCACTAGGCAAAAGTCACTGAATCACACAGAACTGAAGGGGTTGGAAGGGACTTCTGGAGATCGTCCTGTCTAACCTCTATACTAAACCAAGACAGACACACTAAAGACTGCACAGAGACACGTCCAAGGTGGGTGATGAACGTCTCCAGAGCAGAAGACTCCACTACTTCTCTAAGCACCCTGAGCCGGGGCTCTGTCATCCTCACCATGAAGTTTTTCCTCTCACGTAGGTAAAAACTCCTATGTTCGTTTGTGCCCTGTGCACCACTGAGAGCAGTCTGGCTCCATCCTCCTCACTCCACCCTCCAGATATTTACAGCTACGGACCAGGTCTCCTCCTCCACTGCCAGCCAGCCCCAACTGTCCCGCTCCCCGGGAAGCCCAGGACCTCCGTGCCGAGACGGGACAAAGCGCCCAACCCCACAACCCAGCAGAATTCAAATCAACCCCGAAAAAACTTCCGAGGGCTAAACTTACACCCGAGGAGCACAGATTTAGACGCCTAGCGTGAGGATTATCCCCCAACCGGGGCAGCACCCCGTTTTGCTGGGGAGCTGCGGAGCCCCATCCCCTGCCTGGGGTGGGAGGCAGCAAACCCCGCTCCCCTGCTCACCCCACACGGCCCCTGTTTCTCTTCCCGCAGCCCCTGGGCGAGATGGATGGTGGTCGCAGCCCCTAGCCCCCGCACACACACGCACACAGCCCCCAACAGCAGTGGCCGAAGGATACTGAAGACGGTGCGTTCCCAGGGCTCCAGCATGTAGAGCGCGGTGATCAGCAGGTACTGGTAGTACAGCCACGACATCCGCTTCCAGGCCGAGCCCAGCGCCATGGCGGGCCTGCGCCGGCCAGCCACAGCCACAACCGAGACTGGGGGCGGTGGCAGCGCGGGGACCGCCTTCCCCTCCCTTTGCCTTCCCGTCCCTCCCGCCAGGACCGGGACCGCCCTCCGCTCCAATCCTCTCCCTCTCAGCCAGCCGGGTGTTGGAGCCCGCCTGTGCGTGACCAGCTGTGCCCGGAGTCTCCGGATGGCGGCTGGGCGTGAGCCCGGGGTGAAGTTAAGGGCTGAACTGCGCTGCAGCCAGAGGTGCTGCCACCGCCTGTTTTCCCTCACCCTGTCTATAGAAACAGTGCTCTGGGAATTGCCAAGTGCAGAGGCCTGCGGGGAGTGTGGCCGAGGGCTTGGTCTCTGCTCACAAGTGATAGGACAAGAGGAAAGGGCCTCAGGCTGCCCCAGGGGAAGGTTAGGATGGCCATGAGGAGAAACTTATTCCTCGAAGGGGTCCTCAGGCCTTGGCGCAGGCTGCCCAGGGAGGGGGTTGAGTCGCCATCCCTGGACGTGTTTGACAGTGGCAGAGATCTGGAGCCCAGGGACAGGGTTTAGCGGTGGCCTTGGGACAGCTGGGGTGATGGTTAGATTGGTGATCCTGAGGGTCCTACCCAAAATCAGATAAACCAGCCCTCAACATCTGCCGGCTCTGAGATTAACTCCACATGAACGGGACCCTAACGAGGCAATAGATGAACTGCTCACTGTCATACTGCTACTTGGCTCTTCCCAAGGGAACCAGGAGCCAGCAGCCACAGGGTGTGGGACTCCTGTGTCCCAACTGCTGCTCTCTGGTCCAAGATATAGAAGAATTCCTGGAGACTTCTGGAACTGCATGATTAGAAAGGTTGCTGGCAGCTTACACTGGCAATCTAGTTCAGAAGGCCCAGCTGAAGGCCAGTTGGAAGGAGGTGCTTACAATAACCAGGAGCCATAACTAAGTGGAGCATAGGATGCCACCACCAGGTAGCAGGGACAGGACAGTAGCCAGAACCTCACACACCAAGTGTGCACACCTCAGAATAGACTAAGCCGGTATTGACCCACCTGCTTAGTAAATCCATTTGTGATTATGTCAGTGCAGGGTGTGATTCTTCATTCCTCAACCAATGGGATCAGAAACAGTCACAGGAGGATGAATTATTATTGGAGAAGGACTTTTTATGAGGGATCTAAGACAAGGGGGATAGTTTCAAGCTAAAAGTGGGAGATACAGGTTAGTCTTTAGGAAATTCCTCCTGTGAGGGTGCTGAGGCACTGGAACAGGATGCCCAGGGGGATTGTGGATGCTCCATCCCTGGAAGTGTTCAAAGCCAGGCTGGATGTGGCTCTGTGCAGCCTGATCTGGTGAGAGGCGTCCCTGCCCATGGCAGGAGATTGAGACTGGGTGATCTCTGAGGTCCTTTCAACCCAAACCATTCTGGGGTTTTCACAGATGCAAAATAATGCCAGGAGATAACTGAAAAAGGAAAAGTGTCTGGCAGGGATGACTAGAGACTCTACTGGTTTTCATGGCAAAAGCTGAAAAGGAACTTAATGCAACCAGAAGATGTTTAGACACATTTCATCTGTGCGGGTTTATTTCAGTGTGTAAAGAAATGAGAGCGTTTACACAAATAACCCCACACGACTGGCTGCAGAAGCTATCATCCCTATCCAAGGCCGTTGTGAGTTACAATTGGTGCTGGAGGAGTGTTGTGTTGGCATTGCTGCTTTTTCAAGCACGGGTAATCGTGAAAGCCTCCTTTCATGTACAAAGTCCAAGGACAAGTGGGGTATTGAGCACAGCTGAAGCATTCCTCCCATTCAAAGCTGCCAGAATGTTATCAATATGGGGTGAACATGTCCCAGACCTGTGCCTCCTACACTTCTAACATGAAGTTCAGCAATTCAAGTAAAAAGGAAAGCAAGAAACAGGACCACGGAAGGACCTGATATGTGGAAAGGTGATATCACAAGGCATGATGTCTTCCAAATCTCCTGATTCATCTGCCCTGTCTCACCAGGGCATAAGGCCCAGGCTTCTCACACCTTTTCTGTGTGGTGCATTGTCACGAGATGTATTCCTATGTATATTCCCCTTTCTTCATCTCTGTTCTGCTGCTGCTTAGGGACTGTCATCACCTCTCATTCCTACTACCACCCACCCTTGAACTGCAGTCCTGTGTGCTCACATCTCCAGCTTTACGTAAAGTGTGAAGACAGGGCAGACATGCCCTAAAGCACAGACCAACCCCTCTGTCACATCTGCTCCTCCACACTGCTGGTAATAAATGGCTCTCCTGGCTCATGGCCAAGCCCTCAGTAACTGCCTCAACAGTCCCATACATCATCAAACAGAGGTTACGTTTCTGCTGCCTTGAGAAACAGTCTATCAGTGTTGTCCTCATGTAAAACTGGCAGAAGATTCGCTGTATTTTTAATTCCTTATCTCACATAATGCTGTGTAGAGCGAGCGTGTGCGGAGCAGCAAAACAGCACCAGGGGCTGCAAAAGACAACCAGTGAGTCACGAGATTTTATTGGCATCTGAGGCACAAAATACCTGTGTCCTTCAGGTTCTTACCTCCTAAATTTAAATACATCTAACAATGCTTCCCAGCACATAGAACACATTATTCCCAGTACTATTAGAAATATAAAGATTCACAGAATCACAGAATTATTGAGGCTGGAAAAGACCTCTAAGATCATCCAGCCCAGCCCAGGACCTAACATCACCACCATCAGCTAGACCAGGTTACACTAAGTGCCATATCCAATATTTTTTTAAACTGGGGGATTGGACTAGATGATCTTGTGAGGTCCCTTCCCATCCCTAAGGATTCTACGGCTCTTCCAGGGATGAGGACTCCACGACTGCCCAGGGCAGTCCATTCCAGGCTCTGAGCACCCTTTCTGTCAGGAANCTCCTTAAGTGAGTGGCCCAGAACTGCCCCCAGTACTCGAGGTGAGACATCATCTCCCCCAGTACAGGGGGAGAATTATGTCCCTAGTCCTGCTGGCCACACCATTCCTGATCCAAGCCAGGATGCCACTGGCCTCTCATGCCACCTGAGCACCCTGCTGGCTCCTTTTCAGCCGGTTGTCACCCATTACTGCCAGGTCCCTCTCTGCTAGGGTGCTCTCCAGCCACTCATCCCCCAGGCAGGGGGTTATTGTAGACAAAATGCAGGATCCTGCACTTGGCCTTGTTCAACCTCACCCCACTGGCTTCTGCCCATTGACCCAGCCCATCCAGATCTCTCTGCAAGAGAGCAACATATGTTTAGACGACAATAAAAAAACCCAAGAGTTCACTTCTCAGGAGCACGCCTGGAGGTACGGAGCAAAGGTTCCATTATTCACACTGCAGTGGCCTCACAGACCAAGCAAGAAGTCTAAATACAAGTAGCAGAATCTCTTCATGGTTCTATAAAGCAACTGTACAGGTACTAAAGAAAAATATACTAACTAGCTCCATTGTCACAGATCTGACCATGAATTTCTTCTTAAAATGTGTCATCATACAGAAAAAGGGCAATAGAAAACAAGTCTGCTCATTTCTCTATGCAGACTTACATCTAAGTGACTGCTGCAGATTAATACATTCAGTGAAGTGACCCAGCACACTGCACATAAACTCATCTTCCACTCTGCGTAAACAAGTTTCCATTTTTAAGATCCTAACAGGCCAAAACCCCAAATACAATGACAATTCCTTGTTTATCAAACCTCCCTGTGTGCACATCTACCACAAATACCCATCTGAGGAAGCCCAACATCCTAACTGGGAGTTCTTTCACTTGTGTTATAGTAACGACCAGCGCAGCTACAGAACACCAGTTCCTACGCAGTATTTATTTTAAGCAGCAGTGCTAATATACACTGAGAGAACAGGCAGCTTGTATGTACAGGGAATGATCTGAATACACATATCTTACATCATATTTACAAAATCTTACACCCCCAGTGAAGCAACCACCTGGTAGCATGGAAGATCCTCGCTCCTAAATGCACACAGTTAAGTCTATTCCCTTCATAAACTCAGCGTCCATCCAAGCACTCTTAAGTTCTCTGATGACAACGTACATTTAAGAGACTGTACTTAAAAAACAAGCCAACGCTCTCATGTTCCCGGTACTTCACACAGTCTGAAAACTGCTTCTGCACATCAGCAGTGGCTGGCAAGAACA
The DNA here is from genome assembly GCA_013397515.1 of Upupa epops. Classification (NCBI taxonomy): domain Eukaryota; kingdom Metazoa; phylum Chordata; class Aves; order Bucerotiformes; family Upupidae; genus Upupa; species Upupa epops. The sequence goes on from VZRI01006783.1 coordinate 1,271,544, forward strand.
TTGAAGAAATGGAAAACTTCCTCTTTATCCATTACTGCCACTTCAGTCGAGCACTCAGTGCACTGCACGGGATGATACACCTCCTCCTCCTCCTCTGGGTTTGACTGCACAGAGGTTTCCTCTTTACTCTGCTTCATTTTCTTACTTCTTCTCTTTGGCTTCTTTTTGTATCTCAGGATTTCCTCTTTTTTAACAGTGCAGTTCATCACAAACATTGCTCTGTATTGGGTCTTGTAAGATTCGTGTCTGTGGAGAAGAGGAGAAATTAATGAAAGGAAATGAAAAAAAGAAACTCTGCTTCCAAGAAACTGGTTATCACCACTGGAACCAGGATTACAGACAGGAGGTACAGTGCCAAGTGAATATGGAGGTTTATAAACAAAGCTAAATCACATCTACAAAGAGAATAAAAATAGGTTTGTAGCCATCTGTCTTGCTCTTAAGGTGTTTTTAACACTTTTGTGGTTCTAACTGAAATAAACCCAACAGTATTGGTGCCACAGCCTTATACATTGCTATGCAGAGCTGATGACAGGCAAAAGATCATGAAACTGTGAGCGCAAATGAATCAACTACCAGCATTTATATCTTCAAATTCCTGATTTATAAATAACAAACCCTCACATCACTCTATTACGGACACTACTCACGTCCGTAATAAAATAAGAGATGTCTTTTCAGCTGTCATCAGTGTAACAACTGTCGAGCTGGATTACAGAGCAAAATTCAGGTCAGTTCCGTTCACCACTGTGTCCCTCGGGCACCCACAGAAGCTCCATCTCAACCTCTGCTGGCTTTAGTGCTTGTGTAATGCTGTGCTGAGCTATTTCAGTTCAATAAACCCACGAAAGATCTGTCTGACAACAAAACCAGACCATTTTAAGTCACCCTAACTATAGAACTACAGGAAGAGAAGAGAGTGCGCAACAGCAACCAGCAGTCAGAGTTCTGTGGAATTTCTTCCTCGATCACCAAAGTACTCAATAAACGAGAAGTAGTTTATTCCTCATTTCACAAGATTTCTTTCTCTTTATTCCCAGCGTCAGATGCGTCTCCTTAGCCCAGGTTAGCAGCACTAACTAGGTTTGCAGAACACTCGATATGAAAGAGCTGCAAACCACACGATGGATTCTCATCTAAATGCTCTCCAGCAACTTTTGGGTGTAACTGTACTCAAACCTACAACTGCTAAGACACCAACCAAGATCACACTAGTGATTTGTTTTAAAAATTATTTATCTTCACCACTATCTCAGAATCACAGGTTGGAAAAGACCTTCAAGGTCACCAAATTCAACCATGAACGCAGCTGTCAAGGGCACCACTAAACCCTGTCCCTAGGCTCCAGATCTCCATGACTGTCAAACATGTTCAGGCATGATGATTCAACTCTCTCCCCCTGGGTAGCCTGTTCCAAGGCCTGAGGACCCTTTCTAGGAAGAAGTTCTTCCTCATGTCCAATCTAAACTTCCCCTGGTGCAGCTTAAAGCCATTTCCTCTTGTCCTGACACTTGTTCCTTGTGAAAAGAGACCAACCCCCATCTCTCTATAACCTCCTCTCAAGTAGTTGCAGACAGCAACTCAGACAGTCTCCCTAAGACGAGACTCCTTCAAACTAAAATAGTCCCAGCTGCCTCTACTGCTCCTCACAGGGTTTGTTTTCCAGACTCTTCAGCTTTGTGGCCCCTCTCTGGACCCACTCCAGCTCCTCAAATGTCCCTTCTTTTACTGAGGTGCTCAAAACTGACCATGGTACTCAAGGTGTGGCTTCATCAGTGCCAAGTACAAGGGGACAATCACTTCCCTAGTCCTGCTGGCTACACCATTTCTGATGCCACACAGCTGTACCTTCTTCTCCCCTCCTCACCACACTCACCCCCAAATCTGATTCACACCTTGAACACTAGGCCTGATCACTAGACACTGAGTACACTAGAGATCCTACTGATCAGAAAAAATGACCCCTTATTGTTCATTGCTCTTACCTCTGGCAGTCCAGGCATAATGTTGTCATGCAAGCAGGACAATTCAAAACAGCATCACTGTTTGGGACAGCTGAAGGTTTTGCCTGCTGTGGAGTCACTCTTCTCTGATTCCGGTAGCTATTGATTCAAGAAAGCAGAGGCAAAAAACCAGCATTATATGTCTTTGCTGTCAGGTACCCAAAGCATAGGAATAAATCATCTTGGGGGGAAACACCCATATACAAGGATCTTCTCGTTTACTCTGTACAGAGGATTTACAATTGGTGGGACAAACCTATCTGGTATGAGAACTGGTGTCTCATAACCCTCTCCTCCAGCAAGACCGGGATCTCCAGTACCATCCTGACAGGCACCAATATCCTTCCCAACAGACACATGCGGAATTCTGCTTGGTTGCTGCAACAACCATTTTTCTACTTCACCCTTCAAAAACTCCTCAGTAAAGCAGCTTTGTGCTGCTCCTCTTTTATCTGAGTATCTTGTGGCTTGTTGAATTCAAAGTCTCCCAAAACTAGAAATACATTATTTAGCTGGATCAGATATTAATTCAGTAATCAAGGTATCTCACAACCTTTTCATCCACAGCACAGTTATCTGGATGAGACTGACAGACAGAGCTGGCTTACAGAACTCCCAAGTCTTAATTTCAGGTTTTACAATTGTGTGACTCTGAAGATCCAACTTGTATTACATTAAAAAGAATCACAGAATCCTCATGGCTGGAAAAGACCTCCAGGATCATAAAGTCCAATCCTCATTCCAACATCTCCCTAACACCTAGACCATGGCCTCCAGTTCTCTAGCTACCTGTTTTTTATACCCTTCCAGGGATGGTGGGTCCACCGCCTCCTTGGGCAGGCTGTTCCCGGTGCCCAACCACTCTCTCAGCAAAGAACTTTTTCCTACAATCCAATATAAGCCTCCCCTGACACAACTCGAGGCCACTTCGGCTTATTCTATCATGTTATTTGGGAGAAGAGACCAGCACCAGTCTTGCTACAACATCCTTTTATGTAGCTGTAGAGAGCTGTATCTCCTCTTAGCTTTCTCTTCTCCAGACTAAATAACCTCACTTCCACAGCTGCCCCTCACAGGGCCTGTTTTCCAGACCTCTCCCCAGCCTCACTGCCCTTTCCTGGACCTGCTCCAGCACCTCAATGTCTTTTTGACACTGTGGTACCCAAAACTGGACCCAGTACCCAAGGTGCGGTCTCACAAGTGCAGAGTACGGGGGCACCAGCACCTCACTCCTCTTGCTGGTTACGCTGTTCCCGATTCATGTCAGGATGCTGTTTGGCCTTCTTGTCCAACTGCTGGCTTATGTTCAGCTGGCTGTCAACCAACACCCCCAGGTCCTGTTCCTCCAGCCAGCTCTCCAGCCACTCTTCCCCAAGCCTGTAATGCTGCTGGGGGTTGTTGTGACCAAATACTAAACAAGTATTACGGGCTTTTAAGTCTCATACAGATGGACATGACAGCACAGGCTTTTTCTCTCTACTCACCACATTCATTTCAATTTTTCAATTTATGTTAAATGCCCTACAATTCAAGTCTCTTACCCCCTCCTCTGTGAGTCTACCCATGCTTGGTCTCTATTGTCTTCTTCTGGGTCATACAGCAGTTCGTCATTGGAAAGAATCCGTCGCTGCTGATGTCTTCTGTTTCTCCGGACATCCTGTGTGACTGGGGAGATTTGTACAAGCACACGTCACATCCATCAGACACATGATGTTTCTCTATTCAAATAATCAAAGTACCAGTTTGTCAGTTTTCCTTTTCCACAAGCACAATAAATTTAAACTAAAACCTAAGGATCTAGCTCATCCCTCCTCCAAATGCACCATCACACAGCACTAACACACCGGACATACACTGGGATACATCATTTGTCCCTGTTCGTGGCAGAGGTGTTGGAACTAGATGATCTCTGAGGTCCCATCCAATTTAAATCATTCTATGATGAAGTTGCAGGAACTATACTGAGATGATACAAGCTGGTAATTCCCCCCACAAAAGACCCCCTCACACCCCCATCAGGACTCTACAGGATGTGTAAAGGAGAGAGCTATTGTAGAGATATCCTTCTCTCTCCTCAGCCATTTACCTAATTTATCTTCATCCTCTGAATCAGAATCAAAGTAAACATCATCGTAGTATTTTGAAGTGCTGGCTGGTTCATTCTGCCCAGTGCTGGAGGAAGTACCTGTGTGTGAAATTACAAGCAATAAGAACACCCTGCCCAAAGGACCGCAAGTCCACAGCCCAGAACAAACCTTCCTCAAGTCACTCTATCCAAGTCACAGCCACACAAACCCCCTATTCTGGACTGGATGGCTGTGCTGCTGTCAATACTATTACACCTTCTTACCTGCACAACTGAAAGCTGTTTTGCCCACTAATGCAGATAAAACTAATAGACCTGCTGGATGCAGAGGGAAGCCCCTACGTTCAAGTGAGTGTAATTGCTGATTCTCCAGGAAATTAACACCACTTCACTAGGTGCGCTGTAACAGGAAAAAGGATCACACGCTCTTCACATGCCAAAGCAGTCCCTGTCTTGCATTACCGCACACAAACTTTAGAACACATCTATCTTTAACTTCTTCTACCTGATCTAACAATTATAAACAGGTAGGAGAGGAAGAGATTAGTATTCTTCCTGACTTTTTTCCCTAATCTCATTTGGGATTTTACTCTATTGTACACTGTTTCTTTCTTCAAGAAAAAGTCCCAAATCCTGAGAGGCACTCACATCCACAAGAGAACATGCCAGAGCCCGCAGATTGCTCCAGACACTTCTATTTACATGTGAAACATCAAATTAAAACAAAACAGTAATGCAAAAAGGGGACTGATCCAACAAACAGAAGTAACATTAAAGCAGGAAAGCACTAGTTCAGAAACACCAAAATAAAGTCTAACTAAAGATGAAATGGTGACATTCACTGAAGTGGCACCTGCTGACCAGAAGCAATCACCAATTTTAAGACTTTCTGTAGGCTTCAAACCTCTGGCCACACATTAACTCCAGACTTGGACTGGACACCACTTTACATCACCATTTCATATGTGAACAACTGTTAATGCAATTTACCCATTTCTGGAGACTTCCATTCACCTTCCATAGTCCTCATGGTGGTGGTGAGTTCTGCTTCCATCTCCTTTTGGAACTCATCATCGCTGGAAGACTCACTCTCCCCAGTTAGACACTCTCGTATCAGCTTCCGCTTCTGGTCAGGAGTGCCATGTAGGAGCACATCCACCTCATCTTCTGAGCTGCAAACATTTTGAGCGTAATCAGGCACAACTAGTTATTAGCATCAGCCTTAAAACCACTGAGTCATCTACAGAACAAACATCTGGATGGTGTGGAAGCATTAGGAAACACCAGTTTATTTATGGGAAATACATTTATTAAAATGTTTTCACAGAATGGTTTAGGTTGGAAAAAACTCAATCCAGTCCAACCACTAACCTGTCTGTCCCAACCCACCGCTAAACCCTGTCCCTGAGCTCCAGATCGTCACGACCATGAAACTCGGCCGGGGTTAGGATTAGGGCGATTCAATCCCCTGTGCCAAAGACTGAGGACCCTTTCCAGGGAGAAGCTTCTCCTCATGGCCAACCTAACCTTCCCCTGGGGCAGCTTGAGGACATTTCCTCTTGTCCTATCACTTCATCCTTGTGAGAAAAGATCAACCCCCACCTCTCTACACCTTCTTTTCAGGTATCTGCAGACGGCTGTTACAGCTCTGGGTTTAACACCACGGGATTCAGGACTCAGTAGAGCCGGACTAAGGAACCTCTTTACGGTCGGGCCGCACAGGCCCTCCAGGGCCCCGAACCCCAGAGGCGCCTCGTTCAGGGACGAAACCGGCCGCGGCCGTTGCGGGTCAGATCCCTCTGACGGCCCCCCACACCTGCTAAGAGCTCGCTCCTCATCGCTGGGCTCCTCCACCACGTACGGATCCTGCTCCTCCCGCAGCCGGCTCATGGCGGTAGTCACAGCCGTTCCCGGCCCAGCCCGGCCCCTTCCGGGCCCCGCTCCCGCCCTCCTGCCCTTCCCCTTCCGCCAGCGCCCTCTCCCGGCCCGCGGGGATCTTCGTGCTTCCCTCGGGCACCGCTGTGCTGTCTAGGGTACAGAGATACAGGCAGTACCGAGAGGCTTGGAAAGATTTAATGAGCTACTGACACCGAACAGCGAGGAGGGACCTAAAAACTGTTCCCACAGCCTGTTTAAAATATTTACAGTCTGCGAAGAGTCTGTACATGGTCGGCCTTGTCCATCAAGAGACGATTTATAGCTGAGATCCTTAGGAATCACCCGGTGTAGCCGCAGATGATCAGCACAGCCAGAGCCGGGAGGCTGAGAGGTGCCAACAGTCGCTGGCCACTGGTAGCCAAGGTCTGAGGCCACTAGGGTGACTCAACTGAGCAACAACACGAGCAGTGCTCCGCTGAGAAAACGCCTCTGAAGTGTTCCGATGTGCAAAGCAGTAGGGGAAGTAAACGACACTGTGCAACTGATATTTTGAGGAAGAAACCCACATGCCTCCGTGCTGTGCAGTGGTACAGGGGGTCTCTAAGTAAAGAGATGCTCATCTGCATCTCCAAACATCTTGTTCACCCCAAACTCTGCTGCTGCGCTGCGGGTCTACAAACCAGGACACAGTAAATCCCAATTGCATGACATCCTAAAACTACACAACAGACCAGCACCTCTTAGATAGTTCAAGTAAGAGAGACAAAGCAATACAAAAGTAAAACTGGGTTCAGAGCTCTTAAGTCTGAAGGCCAGTAACAGCACACCGAGCTCTTTTCCAGGCATTCCATTACTGGGGTACCATTACTTTTTCTTACCTGGATCCAAGCAGGGCAGCACTACCTTCCGGTGGTACATTCTGCACTTCCTGAGCTCCCTTCTGCTATTTTATTTTCCCCTTTCTGGAAAGAAACTCAGGAAGTTCTATGAAATTAGCTCTGCCCAAGAAATTGCAGAGTTGGCCACCAAGCTCAAACCAGTTTAAGGACACTGGACACAGAGAAAGGGATAAACCTGAGAACAAGTGAAAAATTACCATGCGAGCGTTTAGTGCCAGACCAACCCACTACTTACTTGGTGCTTTTGCAGGACGAATAGAGAAAGAGCTAATGAATCTGATCTCCTAGAAAACACTGAGCTTACAGATAATACATTGTCTGCGTAATTTTAGAAAAATCATCGATTTCATGGTTTATTTTACAATAATTGGATTAGTCTACAAGTTAAGGCAAACATACTAATGCATTTGCTTTTCTTTTTAAATCATAGTTATAAAGGTTACACAAAGTTCTCCAAAATTTCTAAGAAATGTTCACAATTGAAAAACAAAACAACAAAAAAAAAAGGAAAAAAAAAAGCAAAGATTTTAAGTTGATATCAGTACATGGAAAAAAAAAACCAACCCAAACCCAACCCTAAGACAGTGTATACAATGCCATTATAGGAACAATATTCAAATATCTAATGGTAATATTCAGGCCATTTGAACAATGTGCTTCAAATGCTCAGCTTCAGAAATTACTTACAAAGGTAAATAAGATCGGTCGCCGTATCATAGCATCCGTAACATGAACGTAATTATATTGGCTATTTCCACGAAAACAGAGCATTTGGTTTCTGAACAATGAAAGCATATAATGGTTAAATAAACGTGAATATGGATGGATAACAAGAATGCTGTTGCTTCATATAGTCTGGAGCTACTTTCAGGTGTTTAATTCTTCTGAAAGAAGGAGCTTGATGCTTATGTGCACTTGTGTCCGATGTTTTCTCCAGGGAACTGTAAATGCTTTTTTAAAGTCAAGAAAACAAAATCCAGAGGAGGGCAGCCCTTGTCGGTGGGAGGACAGAGCGTAGCTTATGTGTCTCCATTTAACACTGCCAGGCAGCTCTGCAGCAACTGTAAGTTACCCTGTGAAAACAAAGAACAACATGACTGCAGATCCCTACTTGCTTCTACATTCACGGCAACTACATGTTGTTTAAAGGGCAGTGACACCACTGAAGGAGGACACACAGGTACTAAGCTGATGTAGAAATATTTACGTGGTTTTCATCCTGAAGAGCTCTTTCAGTGCAGAGGCATCCAATCCAGTGGAACTAAACAGAGACAACTTGAGACTCAAAAATCAACATTTAGAACCCTTTCCATGTTTCTGTACAAGTACTGAAGAGCTGGACTGGCCACAACAACTACTCGCTGCAGAGTACTGTCTGTATTGTGTTGACAATGAAGTTCAAAGTGTTAAAGTTTACATTTTTGATATCATACTGCCATTACTCTGATGCTGGAATATTAAAACTAAAGTTGAAGCATCCATGTACTATCCTGAGCAGTAAACTCAGCAAGCAGCTCTAACCAACTGCATCACCTGCCATCTCCTCACCGTTAACGGCCATCTAAACTGGCAAATCTGCTCTAGGACAGGCCTTGCAAGGACAACAAACGGGCTTACACACTTGTAGCAAGATTCAGTCATCAAAGTTGAGTTTAGCACTCAGTCACTTCTGTAGCTGGCTCTATCAGAACGTTAGCTAAACTCTATCTCTAAGGCCAGGTTCTGCCCTTCTCTTCAAACACCTGTAAGGCAGTTTTTAACCCTATTTGAAGCATTCTGAGTGTATCATAAAAACAGAGGTTTCTGAATGAATTCGCAGAAGCAACATAAATGCCAATTAAAAGAAAAATATACCCTCATGACTGAAGCCAATGGGAACAACAAGCAAGCCAGGATTTACTTCACAGACAAAAAACCAAACCCCCTATTTCCAGTGTCCACATCCTTTTGTGCATTCATTTATGGTTACATCACTTTCAACTATTGGCTACTCACTACTAAATTGCTGCACTGGACCTGTTCCCAATGCTGAGATGTCTGTGTAAGACACAATTTGTGGACAGTGTTAGGAGCAATCCCCAGCAGCTCCAGACAAAACACGAGAATAGAATAGTCTAAATACCCAGTGGGATAAAAAGTTCTGGAACCAAAAAGAAACCTGTAAAGAAAACTTTGATCACACAAAACCATTTAATTACATGGTATCAGTAGCTGCGATCTGCATGTCCTTGGTTCAGTCCACACAAGTACTGCAGATCTGCAATTCTTTCTGTTCCAGTGGAAAACATTCTGAGTGACCTGTGACGGACAGGCAGGGAACTCGTCCCTCATCCCCAAAAGGTGAGAAATCTTAATTCCATTCCCCACTAAAGTTACTATAATCTTGATTAAGCAATATACTAAATTAAAGGCTTCAAAGTAGAAGACACCCAGCTGTGTCTGCTGAATCCTTTTCAGTCTTCTCCTGACAACAAGTGATTTTGGCTACAGCTTCGACAGCTTCTTGTCCTTTAATGCGTGCACTGGCAGAGCACGGTCACCAGCTAATTAAAAGGTTTGTAATTCTGTGATATGAACAAGTTCGATCTACAGGAGACACCTGGGGACTCGGCAGCCCATCTCTGCAGTGCACACAGACCCACACATCTCAGATCTGTTACTGAACAGCTGATTGTTAGCTGTAATGAAGAAAGGAAAGGAACACTTCACTCTTCAGCCTTCCAACCCAACACTTCAGTCTGAAATTGTGGCCTAAGTATGTGTTACCTATAACAAAAGGGTGACAGGATCTTTTGCTGTACAGCCCTTCAGCAGCACAAAGTGTATTGGCAATTCACAGGCCACTGTGCACGCTCTAAAGAAGAGACGGTACCAAGACGCCCTTTACACATCAGTCATGTCCAGACTCAGCCAGCCAGTCTGCTGAAATTTTCCAAACAGACAAGATCGAATTTACAAAGGTCACAAGAACAACTTGATTTAAATTACAATAGATCAAGGACAATAGAGGCTGTAAGCCATCCCTCTTCCTGGCTACCACATCTGCCACGGTTGACTTATTTCAGCATAGGTCAAGAAAGTCCTGTAAATTCAGATTCAAAAAAGCATTCCTTGCCAACTCCGGCTCCTGTAGATGTTACAATTACTGGTAGAGCCACGGTGACAGAAGCATCCCTTTCAGGAAAGAATTACTGACAAAGCATTGCACCAAACCCCTTAGCACTGGACCTTTGCTCACTTCCTTTCTCAGAGGGTTCCAAACAGTCATCTGTTGCCAGTAAAGCAACACATTCTTTTTCCCAAAAATACCCCACAGAGACAAGAGCACGTGTGTTAGCATTTGTGGAAGGAGATATTAAGGAATTTTTTTAATGTTTTATTTGAAGGAAGTGGCCATCCAGTTTAAATTCCCGTGTCAAATGACTTAAAGTATAGCGAGGCTATAAATGCTTTAAGTATATGATTATAACCTCATCAGCAGTTTCACCAGACTATCAAATCTCCCATCTTGGAGCATCAAACCCAACGCAGGAACCCCTCCACCGTTTATAAAACTGAATAGAGGAATGGTCAGGCAGAATAGCTGTAGAAGAAGAATCAGCAATCTGTTTAGCACAGGTCAAGACCGAGCTGAATCTCCAGCTGTGCTTTGGCAGCTATTTTAAGTAACTCTAGGGAACATGCTGCTGCTAAGGCAGCAGCTCACTCTCAATACCAGCCCTTCCCAGCCAAAACCCTGTTTTGACACCAGGGATGCTGTGAAAACAAGACTGAAAGCAAAGCTTAAAAAAAACCCGGAGGAAATTTTAGCTCCCGCCTCCTATGCAGCTGCACACATAATAGTGCCAGCGTGAGGGAAAGGAATGGAGTCATGCATCGTCATCCTTCTTGGCGGCAGCCTGCACTTGCATCAACTTAAAGCAATCTCAGCACACACACTGACTTTTAACGTTTTCAAAAATCCTGAGCTGCAAGCAGGACATGATAATGGGATATTAGCAGATTAAAACAACTCATTTATTAGGAAGTAGTAGGAACATGACTGGTCAGAGAGTGTGCACTTAGCATTGCATACACAGTGTCCTCGATTCACTAAAAGCTTCATTTCCCCGCCACCCTCCAGTCTTGTCAAGCCACAAAGCCAACCAGCCAGAGCTCAGCAAACACAAGCAAGCTGGATCCCAGAATCTTCTCTTGGTACTTGGGTCATTCATTCTGATTTTGGGACAGTGATCTCTTGTGTGTGGGGATTTGCATTTTAATTTCCACACAGATCAAGCAGTAGTCATGCAGCAACCCTCACTGTGCCTGAATTGCTCTCAGATGAGCTCCAGCACACACTGCTGCTAAGGAAGTCACCTCTGTTTTCTGTGCCAGGCTACTCCACATCCAGAAGACCAAGCTGGAACGGGACTAGCACGCCTAGACCAATACAGAGACAGATGCATCTGCATGACATCTGTCTGGAGGGAAACTGGTTCAGTCAAAAACCACAACAGAAGACTTGTAGCAAAAGCCTGCAGCAGTGTTATCTGCTGTGCCCAGCCCCCACTCCTGTTTTCCCAGTTAGCTTTTTTGTCAGCAAGAGCACTTAGACTTGAATAAGGTCGTGCTGCACAAAGACAGCATCAGGCAAATGATTTTGTCTGGAACCTTAAAGCAGGGGACCTTTGATCTGAATTCATTCATCCATTGCTTAAGTGAAAGTTGCTTTCTTTTTGCTTCTACTAGCCCAACATTTTTGTCTCAACTACAGGAGAAATTAGGTGTTTACAACAACCCAGCATAGCCTAGCCAAAACCAGCATTACTGAACCTCCCTGAGACAGGAACACTGCTCAGGATTTGCACTGAAACGTTCTCTCCAGGACAAGAAGAAACCTTCACATTCCCCTGCCACTGCCCTTCACACATCAGGGCACAAGATTAACTCAAAACCAACCCAAGTCTTTTTATACCTTCGTTTTCCTTTTATGGATCTACCTCAGGGAGTCTCCACCAAACCATTTCATCCTTCAGTTCCCTGCACAGACTAATAACTATCCCTAAGACTCAAACATACTGGCTATAGCACTAATAAAGAAACCTCCCACAACATAGAATTGAAAAAGGTGATATATTGCATTTGTAAATTCTGGAATAATCCAACTCAGGGTCTGCAGAAACAAAAACAGAGGCACCAAGCAGATCCATCTGCAGTAGTTGTTTTGAATAAATATGAAACAAAGGCCTGAAAGAACAGACCTTTCAAGCTTAGTAAGGAGCAAAATACCCTTTCAATCAAGCAGTCACATCATTTGTTAACAGTGCAAGACCTGTCACCTGCAGTCACAACGACTACTGTAAAGCTTCAGATACTCACAGCTGCCTGGTGAATCTTACAGTGCTCTGTGCTGAAGCAGGTTGAAATGGTCAGAAAAAAATGTTCACCTTCAGAACCTGAGCTGCAGTTCAAGCCCCTATTACAGCCTTGTATACTCCTTGTTAGTAAATTCACTAAGACAAGTTAAGTCACTGACTGAGACAGCATGTCAAGGAACTGCATCATCAACAAATGTGGTGGCGACAGCTAAAAAACCCAAACTCTTGCAGGTAAACTGAGGAAAGCAAAAAGATCAAGTATGCGGAAAGCTACAGAAATTAAGCCTTCCTGCCTGCTCTCTGCTGTGATCAGCTGTCAACATTCAAGAAAATCTAATTACAAGAGTATGACTTGCAAAGAGAATGACTTATGTGATTCTTGAATGATACTTTAGAGATTTGGGCACTTCAGGAGATAGGCATTTGGGGACTTCAGCAAGGGTCATCTACACAAGACAACAGTGCTTAAAGATAGGGTCTAGTGGCAATCGTGGTAGAGCAGGATTATTGAGGTCGTTGAGTCCAAAACAAATGTCTCTTCCAAACCGAAAGATTCCATGAAGAAGACCCAGTTGCTGTAGCAGGACAACAGTGCAGTGGATTCATTCTCTTACTGAAGTACAATATGGCAAAACAGTAAAACTATTGCAAGTCTGGCTGTTAGGACTATTACAGAATCATGGAATTATGGAGGCTGGAAAAGACCTTCAAGATCATCCAGCCCAGCCCATGACCTAACATAACCGCAATCAGCTAGACCAGGGTACTAAGTGCCACATCCAGTCTTTTCTTAAATGCCTCCAGGGATGGGGACTCATGAGCACACATGGAGGCTTTCAGGAGACTCAGGGCTGCATGTGGACAACTGTTACACACAGAGAATTCAGAAGGCTGAACAGTGCTGAGTGTTATGTTTTAAGACTTAAGAGGAAATGCAGCTGAATTTCTGACAGAGCACATCAAAGCACCGTTAATCTGAAGAAGAAGTTGAATATCCACACCTGACTGACTAACTTTACTAGATGAATACCCCATCAACCTGAACTACATCTACAATGACTTTCTTTTTTAAAAAAGTCCCCAAAACCACCCATTTTATGTGTTAGTTTTACAAATGGGNACCCCATCAACCTGAACTACATCTACAATGACTTTTTTAAAAAAGTCCCCAAAACCACCCATTTTACAATGTGTTAGTTTTACAAATGGGTTTGGCAGACAGAATGGTTGCAACCACTCTACTGGTAAGAGTATAAAGCATCTATGAGTTAATACAGCGGCATTATTCACCACTTAACAAGTCCCTTCAATAGTTACATTCTGAGTTAATTCAAAGCTTGGTAGTCATCCTACTTTGAGATTTGTGATGGGTATGAGAAATGCTAACAGTTGACTCTTCTACAGGACTTCTGAAATAAGAGACTGTTTTACCTCTCATGAAATCAGAGCAGCTAGCCTGGAACATTAATTTCACACCAATTAAAAGCATCAAATACATTGTGAAATGTACTTCCAGGGATGGACCCCTGAAGATTCTTTTTTACCCCTGCAAAAACTGATTTTACTGTAGGCTATCTGCAACACTCTTTTGTTAGCACTTCAAACGTAAAAAGGTTCAAAAACCTTGGTCAGATCCGACTTCAGACAGGCTTGTGTGATCTCATGCTCAAAAGTTAACCTATCCTATACATCAAGCCTGTAACATCTGGACAACAGGAGAAACCACTTCCTATTTCACAGTAAAATGGTGAGATGAGGTTTTAAAACAAGGCAGACAGACATTCAAACTCTGCAGCTATAAAATATCAAACAACTAGAAAAGCATAGAACCAAAGCCAAAGCAGTCTTCAAGGAGAAACGATTTTCTAGAGTTCCTCAGAGATATTTCACCTGTTTTGTTTTTCCCCTACTATTCCAGAAAGTTCACCATTCTGGATGGTGCTTATCTTCAAACGCCCCTTCCTGTGATGTGCATACCACAGAGAAACGATGCCACTGGTTACCCAAGAGTGTAATATTTCAAATCAGTTGACATACAGGCTAAGAAGGATCACCATTACCTTAGCATGCTTTAATTCCAGTTCTGCTAGTTCCACCAGATTTTTTCTGAATGCTGCAACTCTTCTTGTCTTAAAGTCTATCAGTTCTATAGAAAACACAAAAGGACAGATGTTGATTATCCATTAGCTCTGCAGTAACTCTGACTGCAGTGAAAATTCACTTCTTGATTGGGTTTACGTGAATACTGACTAAAAGATAATAGCTCAGCTCAGGAACCTGAGCAAAAATCTTATTCTCATTAACAATATTCTAACATCAGTGCTTTTCCAGTGGTGACGTAGATCAAAGACCCCCCTCAAATACCTTGTTTTGCCGATTCAGAGATTTTCTCAAATTTTTGGCAGCATATCTGCTGAGTAGTTTCCGCTTGCAGCACGTCTTTGTTTTTTGCTCTTGCTTTGTCCAATGCCTTATTAGCATTTTCATAATCCACTAGTGACCTAGATCTTCTATATAGGAGATCCTACAAAATAAAACAAGCTTAAAAAATGTATGGAGTTCACATGAACCTAGCCAAGGATTTCAGTTAAGAAAGCCCCAAACCAAACAAAATAAACCCACAGAGGATTAGTTTTGTCTTTGCTGTATATCAGGTCTTTCAATAAATTATTTGCATTCATTTTACTTCCTCCTTTAAGTCACAAGAATGCCCCACAGTGGATCAGAGGTGCAGTTTTAACACTGTTTGGTCTGCATCTTGTCTGGCAGAGGCTCACAACAGATGGCTTAGATGACACTCCAGAAAGCCTAAGGAGAGGCAATCACGGGAAATCTCACAGCTTCTTAGATTAGAAACAAACCATATTTGGATTATTTGAAATAGACCCAGGGACCAAGAAACAGCAGCAGCATTTTTTCATGCAAGTTATTGCTGCTATCTTCTAATCAGAGATATTTTCTATTAAACACTTCCTCATTCTGTCACATCGCACAGGTCCAGATTTTACAGTTGAGGGAAACTGCAGGTTAGAGGTGGCAGCATCCCAAAACAACTTTTTTTTTAATTTATATTTTCTTAAGAAACGCTATTTCACTGAACAAAACACCCAACAATTCACCTTAGCAGCTTGAGATTCCCTCAGGTAATATTTCAGAAGATCGGAAAGTTTAAGATCTTCATCAGCAGATACCCGGGCCTCTATTTTCTGGAAAGACAGTAAGTAAAAGCATCAATTTAAATACATCCAGGCTTTGGGCATTCACGTGCACATCAGAAATTCAACATCAGCCATACTACAGTACATTCTAGGCCAAAGCAAGTCATTCTGCTCAGTTAATTTTCTTTAAGGTATTTAAACAGATACAACTGTGTTTAGGAAATGCACAGGCTTTTCATTTGCAACTTCTGATGCATCTTCTGCTTTACCAAGATAATCAAGTGAGGTAAAAGGTATCCGAAAATCCAGTTCAGAGTATCAGCAATAGTGTTTCTGAGTCAAGAAACTACAAAAACAGATCCTGTCTCCAGAAAAAAAGCAGCATGCCCATCAGTTTTTGGATTAAGGCTTACATGGAAGGCTGCTAAGCATTTTAGAGGGCCGGCAGTGTTACTAGCATGTTACATAGAAGACTGGAAATCTGCCAGTAGACTGAAGACCCCTAAGGATCTATCATTTTACAAAACAGATGACTGAAATCAGCTTGTGCATAGAATCATCATAGAACAGTTTATGTTGGAAGAGAACTGAAAGAGCATCTAGTTTCAACTCCCCTGCCAAGGGCAAGCTATCTCCAGCATATCAGACTGCTCAGGGTTCCATCCAACCCGGCCTTGAACACTTCCAGGGATGGGGCATCCGTAACTTCCCTGGGCAACTTGTTCCTCATAGTGAGATTTTTTTCCAAGATGTCATCTAAATCTGCTCTCTTTTAGCTTGAAGCCATCCCCCTTGTCCTGTCACTAGAGTCCCTAATAAAAAGTGCCACTCCAGCTTTCCTGTAGGTCCCTTTAGGTATCTGAAGGCTGCTACAAGACCTCCCTGGAGCCCTTTCTTCTCCAAGCTGAACAAGCTCAAATCTCAGGCTGACCTCAAAGAAAAGCGCTCCAGCCCTCAGACCAATCTTTCTGTTCTTCCTCTGGACCCACTCCAACAGTTCCATGTCCTTATGTTAGGGGGCCCCAGAGCTGGATGCAGAGGGGCAGAATCACCTCCCCTGACGTGCAGGCCACACTTCATTTAATGCAGCCCAGCATACAGCTGGCTTTCTAGGCTGTGTGTGTACACTGCTGGGCAACGTTGAGGTTCTTGTCAACCAGCTCCTCCAAGCTCTTCTCCTCAGGGCAGCTGCCAATCCATTCTCTGCTCAGCCTGAATTTGTGTGTCCTGGTTTAGTTCTGTTCTGTGATTTGACTCCTCAGTTCAGTCTCTTCTAACTGCACTTTCTGCAGTTAATGGCAGCTCTGTGCAGGCAGCCTCTGCTCCTGCAAGCATTAACACTTGATGTTTATAGTTACTACCAAAGACTGGTGCACAGAAAGGCTCCTGCTTGTACCTGCTCTTGTGAAGGACAAGGTCACTGCTGATCTCGTGTTCCAAATTTAGGGTGCTGTGAAGCAAGAGGATGCAACTGTGGTGAGAAGTAGACAGGACAGGTGACCCTAAACTGGACAAGGTTTTCCATCCTGTCTACAGCATATATGGTATAAAACTGAGGGATCAGAAAGGTAAAGCCTCTTTGTCAACAGCTGGTGTCTAAGGAGGACTCATACTTCTGCCTTTGATTCCAATCCCTGCATTCCTTAATCCAGTTCATAAGATTCTCACAGTCTCACTTCTCAAGCCTGTCAATGTCCCTCTGGATGGCCTCCTTTCCCTCCAACTGTGCCACACTGCTTGGTGTCATCCACATACTCTGTGAGAGTGAACTCCGTGCTGTCCATGTCACCAACAAAGACAGCTGGACAGTGCTGGTCCCTAAGGAACACCACTAGTCTCCAAGTGCCACCATTCAGCAAATTCATTATCCATTCAATGGTCCACCCATCAAATCCATGTGTCTCCAATTTACAGACAAGGATGTCATGTGGGACACTATCCAGGTAGATGGCACCAGTTGCTCTTCCTTATCCATCAACAGCCAAATTTGTGAGGCATGAATTGATTTGCCCTTAGTGAAGCCATGTGGGCTGTCATCAGTCTTCTCCTTATTTTCTATGTGCCTTACAATAGACTCCAGGAGGATCTGCTTGGTGACTTTGCCATCACAGAGCTAAAACTGACTGGCCTGTAGTTCCCTGGATCTTTTTAGGGAAATATCCTTTTAACAAATGGGGGTTATGTTTCCCCTTTTCCAGTCAGTGGGAACTTCACTAGACTGCCATAACTTGGCAAGTAAGATGGACCAGTGGTTTAGCTGCTTCATTTGCCTCAGGTCCTGAGGCCGCCATCTCAGCAGGTCCCATGGACTTGTGCACCTTTGCGTTCCTTTGACAGTTTTGAACCTGATCTTCTAGAACAGGCAGTTCTTACTTCTTTCAGTCCCTGCTTTTGCTTCCGGTGGCTTGGGCAGTGTGGCTGGAGCATCTGATGGTTAATACTGAGGCAAAACAGTCTTGGAGCACCTCCTCAATCTTCTTCATATGCCAGGTGAAGAGAAGGTAGGTTTAGACTGGAAGTCAGGAGGAAATTCTTCACAGTGAGGGTGCTGAGATACTGGAACAGGTTGCCCAGGGAGGCTGTGGATGCCCCATACCTGGAAGTGTTCAAGGCCAGACTGGATGGGCCTTGAGCAATCTGGTCTAGTGGGGTATGTCCCTGCTCATGGCAGGGGGTTGGATATAGATGATCTTTAAGGTCCCTTCCAACCTGAACCATTCTAGGAATCTAGGAATCTCTCATTTCCTTCTGGAGAGGGCACGAGCTTTCCCTAGTCCTCTTTAATCAACAACTTAGCTACAGAAGCTTTTCTTGCTGCACTGGCCAGATTCAAATCTATCAGGGTTTTTCTTTTCCTAACCTGATCCCTGGCTGCTCAGGTAATTTCTTCATATTCCTCCCAGGATACTGACCTTTCCTTCCACCCTCCATAGACTTTCTTTTTGCATTTGAGTTTCTCTCCTACCACATCCTGCCTAAATAACATCCACCTATTAATTTCTAGTTGACAATGCCCTGCAGCTTTCAGGGCATACACCCAGGATATATGTAAAAAGGTTTCATAGTACATACCCTTGTTTTGTCAAATAACTCTGATACCTTCAGAAAAAACCTGCACAAAGGAAACAGCTTGTATCACAACATCAATTTGAACATTTCTAATTACTTTCTAGAACTCAAAATACAATCTGTGTCCAGCAATAAAGACTGTAAAGGCACCACTCAGACGTGTAATTCACAGACTCAGAGAGCATAGTAATTCCAAATTGTACAACTTAAGAAAAGGTAAGGGACAAACAAAGCCTAATGGATGGATGTGTTTTACTCAAGAATAATTGCACAGCTCCTTGGGGTGCCTTTATGCTTCTGTGAATTCAACTCCAAACACACCACTCTGGTTAACAGGCCTGTGCTATTAACAAAGCATCCTCTACTCAAATTTGAAAGTACTTTTCTTCACACATGAAGTACAGATTCTTTTCCTTAAAGGCAGTAAAATTGCCAGAACAGCAAAACTCATTGCTACTGGGAACACCCACAAAAATCAGCAGACTCAGACAGGCTTGTTCTTGCTGTCCACATCAAACCACTTGCATTTTAAAATGGTGAAAAAGTTGGAGTTTTTATTATTCTGTGAGGACTTTTCCAGCTTTCTGAAACTTTCTACTAATTGCAGAAGAAAGCTTCCCCCCACCCCCCACAGAAGACAGCAGAGCAAAAACATTCAAGCAGCTTATTATAGAAATTAAATACAAGAGAAGAACATCTCCTGAAGCAATACAACGATAATAAATGTTGGTTTACTCCTAATAAGATAGTTGTACCAATCTCAACAGGTCAGCACCCAGACTGCTACTTAGCAGATTCCCCCCCCATGTTATTAACAGTATCTTACTTGCATATGTCTGTGGAGTCCTGCGTTCCTAATGCATATAATGAAGAACCAATTCTATTATAGTCATCTGCCACATCTAGAAAAACAAACACATGCTTGTTTTAATATTTTATTCCTCTTCTGAAAATTCTGACGTTCTTTTCATTCAAGAAGTGTTTTTCTTAAAATCAAGGGTAATTCAGGTCAACTTTTTGCTGAGCTTCTGAAAACACAGCAATTCTAAACTAATCACAGTGGCGCTACACAAAAACAGTGCACTGCACTTCTATCTAGAGGTTCCAGAAATCACACTAGCTAGCACACAGCTCACTTTTCCACTTTTAGGTTGGAAAAGGCCTTTAAAATCAAGTCCAACCATCAACCCAATTGTCCCAAGGCCAGCGGCTAAACCCTGTCCCTGAGCTCCAGATCTACGTGACTTTGAAACACATCCAAGGATGGCAAATCAACCCACTCCCTGGGGAGGGGTGTGAGGACATTTGCCATCAAGCTTGCCCTAATGTCCGACCTAAACTTCCCCTTATTCCCACTGAGGTCATTTCTTCTTGTCCTATCACTTGTGAGACCAACACCCACCCCTCTACCACCTCATTCCAGGTGGTTATATTCAGCCTCTTCCCCTTCAGACTAATCAGCCACAGCTGCTCCTCACAAGAGGAATCTTGTGGGAAAACCTCACCTCGGCACAAAAAGAATCCCTCAAGCCAAGCTACTGAATTTACATGTTCCAGTCACCATTCAGTAAGGCTGAAAAACAGACACCTGACTTTCCAGTCTAGAACTAATGGCTCAGATAAGAGGATTGCTGCTCAGCAAGGTAATGCAAAGCCTAATGTGCCAAGAAACTGTGCTCTGATAAATGCAGCCCATCCAATAAAAAACTACTTCATTAGAAGGAAGATCACATATCCTGCTATATTATCTACCTTTATTCTTTAAAGGCTAAGAATCAGGCTTCAAAAAAGCATTACATGGAGTGTGTTCCTCTTCAAATGAGCAGTGTGAAGAATGGAGATTATTTTTCAGTGCCACATCAGGCTGTTCCTACTTCATCTTGTCTATTAGAGCAAAGTGTAAATGTTGAAAGTCAGATTACAGTTCTTCAGACTGCCTGAAGACTCCACTTGGAGAAATTAATCCACTTTTCACATGCAAAAGGAAAACTAAAAACGACTGCTGCTCACAATCCACTTCTGCTCACTTTAAGCAGTGCTCTTTTCACTCTGGAAAAAGAACTCACTTTTATGTGATCTTGTCATTTTGTCAGATTTGACAGAGGCATCTTTGACTCGATTGTGGTATTCTACAAGGAATGTTCTTTCATGTTCAAAGAAGTCATCTACATCCTACAAAAAAATAAGAGAGCTCAAAACACAAGGTTTCCTTCATTCGTTCTGTACAGAAACTCAATCGATTTGCATTGTCTACAACACCACTTATGTCCACTCATTTCTTCTTCACTTATTTTATCATGAACTGAAGTTTTAGTAAGCATGTACCAAGAAAAAAGAACTTGTATTGGGTATTTTAAAGTTCTAGATAAGAAACCTGAAGGAAACAATTTCACTACTAACCAACTGCTTTGGTGACAGAAAAACAGAATAAAATTAATGAATAAAAGGACATTTACACAGAAAAACGGGAGGGGGAAAAGAAAGATTCCCAGTTGTACAGATGCTGCAGTCTCAGCAGAGATGACAGGAACTCCTACCTCAGGAACAGTGATCTTAATGACAGATTTTTTTCAAGCTGGGAAATGAAAGTAAATTTTAATGTTCTCTGTGTTGCAATTTGAGATATTTAGTGAATATTTATTTTTTAAAGCCTTCTCAAAATAGCACAGCTGCTCAATGTCATGGAACAGCCCACAACATGGGCTTTGAACAATTTGCCTACGAAAACTGCTGGTTAATTGGATTTTATATTTTTCTCCAAGTCATAGCTAATTCACTGTTATATTCACTTTACACTAGTTTTGAAATTCAAGAATTTACAAGCTCCACTGTTTTGCTTGGAAATGGAAAGTTCCCCCTAGAAATAAAGATCAAAATCATGTGCAGAAGTTATACTTCTAACAAAACTAAATTAGCAGCAATTACCTTTACTCCTGAAACAATTACACCATCTGCTGATTTCACCATATTTTTAAAGAAGTCTTCGAGTTTCTCTTTCTTGTTTTTCCCACGAACACTCAACTGCAAAACAAATTATTTCATCAAGTCAGTTCATTTCCTGATGGAGGCAAGGAAAAACATAAATCAGTTTTCCTGCTCCCTGCTCAGACTCTCGCCTGACTACAACCACCCTTCAGGCAGTTGTAGAGAGGGCAAAGGTCACCCCTGAGTCTCCTCTCCTTCAGGTTAAGCAATCTCCAGCTCCCTCAGCCTCTCCTCATCAGACTTTCTCTCCAGTACCTTCTCCACCTTCGTGGATCCTCTGGAACTGTTTCAGCCCCTCAATCTCTTTCTTGAAGTGAGGGGCCCAGAACTGAGCCCAGGACCTGAGAGGAGGCCTCACCAGTGCACAGGACAGGGGGAGAATTATGTCCTTAGTCCTGCTGGCCACACTATTCCTGACACAAGCCAGGATGCCATGGGCCTTTCGTGCCACCTGGGTAGACCGCTGGCTCCTGTTCAGCCAGCTGCCAACCAGTATTGCCAGGTCCCTCTCTCCAGCCTCTCATCCTCCAGTCTGTAGCTGCAGGGGGTTACTGTGACCAAAATGTAAGCCCCTGCACTTGGCCCTGTTCAACCTCATCCCGTTGGCCTCTGCTCATTGACCCAACCTGTCCAAATCTCTGCAGCATCTTCCTCTCCTCCAACAGACAGACACTCTCCCCCAACTTGGTGTCATCTGCAAATTTACTAAGGGTGGACTCCATCCCCTCACCCAGGTCGTCAATAAAGATGTTGAATAGGACTAAGCCTATTCAACCTTGTCACACTCTTTGTGCACATTTAAATCTGCTCAATTTAGGTTCCTGAACCAGTACCAATTTCTATATCAAGCAACAAAAGGATCCTTTGTAACAATACTTAGTTGAGACCGTGTTTGTAAGGATTTCTTCAACATTCAATGCTGATTTCTGCAATTTTGAAAAGCAACTAAAACCTGCTGGCAAAGTTTAAGTAACCTCTGTGATTCCAGTTACTATGAACCCCCAGAGTCTTCTCCATTAACTCAAAATTAGATAGCAATCCATTATACGACATGGGGACATCACAGAATCATTAGAGATCAGAAGGGACCTCAAAAGATCATCCAGACCAACCCCCTGCCACAGCAGGATCACCTAGACTGCACAGGAACAGGTCCAGGTGGGTCTTGAATATCTCCAGAGAGGGAGACTCCACAACCCCCCTGGGCAGCCTGTTCCAATGCTCCATTACCCTCACAGAGAGCAAGTTCCTGCTGATATTTATATGGAACCCCCTCTGTTCCAGTTTGCACCCACTGCCCCTTGTCCTATCACTAGATAACACTGAGAAGAGCCTGGCTCATCCACACTAGTCCGATAGCTAGAAAAAAAACTGAGCAAATTTTCACCTACACAGTTAACAAAAAGACTTTGCTTATGTAACGATTTCATAAGAAATCTTCTCTAGTTTT
Organism: Upupa epops; assembly: GCA_013397515.1. Classification (NCBI taxonomy): domain Eukaryota; kingdom Metazoa; phylum Chordata; class Aves; order Bucerotiformes; family Upupidae; genus Upupa; species Upupa epops. Next base: position 1,294,432 of record VZRI01006783.1, read on the forward strand.
GTTAGCAACAGAATTTAAACCACAGCTTAAAATCCTAGAAATCAGCATTCCAACCTCACTGCATCAACCCTGCTCAAAGAAAAAAAAATTCAAAGGGTGAACAAGTATAACATCACGTGAAATCACCACCAAGAGCTAATCTGTATAATCCAAAACATATTGGATTCCCATTAATATTTTTAATAATGAGTTTAGAGCACATTGTGCTTTTGGTTCCCCAGGTGTCATGAAAATGAACTCCCACAGACTCAATGAATTTCTAACTTTTACCATACAAGTATCTGGCATAAAGGAAGTGATGCGATTTTCTCCAGCAGGCAAAGCCCTTTTAATCAATTTTCCATCCTACCCTAAAAGCACATCTTGATTTCTTTTGCCAGCGATTCAGTATGCAATACTCACATCCTGATTATATTCCAAGAATACATGGAAATTTAAATCCTTTCTCAAAATAGGATGTGCTGCCACGCGACACAAAAACACTTCATGCATTGCAACCGTCTTCTTGAATATTGCCAAATACTCACTGAAAACAAAGACAGACATAAGAATTTCACATGAAGCAATTAAGTTTAAGATAAACCTAGTGAGCAGCTTCAAGAGATACTCAGTGAAGACACAAAATTACAAGCTGGTACAGCAGAGGTTATCACTCCAATATTTGATATGCACATAAATAAATTGTACAACATTAACACTACGGGGAAATTTTAAGACCTAATGTATTGAGACCTTCAGTAAAGACTCAACAAATATTTTCTGATTTTCAAGGCTAGCTAACACAGACTGGTTTGCTGAAAGCATAACTTCATTTACTTGTCCTTTCCCCAATTCCCCGAAGGTTCAAAAAAACTGAGATACAGACAACAGTCACTGCGGAGCTGATGCGCAAATTCCTTCCTCCCCATCTCCATCCCCTTGCCTATTTGCACCCTCCTTACTTATTTAAATGTTTCTTTTTATTCTGTATTAAAGCACCTAGCCTTTGGGGGCCAAAGTTTACATGGATGTCTTGCTTCATAGTGGTTCTGAAAGTGAAATGAGAGTGCTGCGTTTGGCAGGCAAAACCAAAACAAAAAAATCACGTTTAACCATGACAGTCACATAATTGCCCAGTTCAGCCAACACAACTTTAAAGCAATTACTCATCTGTGATTTAATTAAGAGGAAGACATTCTCGTACCGTTGCTAGAATTCATTTTGCCTTGCAAATCCAATGAATAAGATGTAACTTGTCTAGAAATGAGTGAAAGGGCTCTTTTCCCCATTCTGAGTCAAATGGTGAAAGGATTATGGACACTTTTGCTTCCACTATGTGCAATGAGGTTAAGATTTACATACCAGCAAACCAGCAGGGCCAGTGTTGGGAGATGTTTGATCTCAGTGAGAGTAGTAGTCATTCAGTGAAGACAAAAAAGGAGGATGCAGAGGATGGAGGTGGCAGTAGAAGAAACCCAAAGTTTTCTGTGTTATCCAACCCCTAACCAGACCACAAGAGAATCATGATCAGGGCCGCTGGAAAACCACAGATTCTTTAAAATCTAAAGTGTTTTGTTCCTTTTCAGTTTTCTGCATGTGAAGTGTATATCTACTCTGCTATAAAATACGTTGCATGTAACACTAACAGAGAGCTTTTTTAATACATTTGCTCACAGCAGCTGGAGTTCGGAGACAAAGCAGCAGTTCTAAGAGTTCTATGTACTTTTCTTGCCAATTCAGAGCTCTTGATAGAAGCAGTCTAGAAGCAGCGTAAATATACACTTGAAAACTGAAACCAATGACAGGAAAAAGACCAAAGAAGTGAATGCATGATAAGGAAAGTGGATGAAGCAAGGAGAAATTTCACTGTGTAACTCAATATGGAACAAAAAGCCTTAGAGCAGATATTTCAACACACATTAAATTCACAGTAAGGGAAAATGCTATTTTCAGGAGTGTATCCTCCTTGAAGGGAGTGTCAGAAAAAAAAGTATTTCCTATTTCTTGGGGAACAGAGGGTTGGCATAAATGTTTACAGAACCAACCACATGGAAAAATCCTTATGTCAATCACTGACTGTATAAACCTCAGTCTTGTTATGATTATAAAATGTGCAACACCTGACATAAAAAAAAGATAGAGGTTATGCTCTCCTTTTGCAGGTATTCTGTGAAGAAAAAGATCTAACTAGTTCTTTCATTATAAAAAAAATGCTCAACAAAAACAATTTATTGTTTTTTTTTTCCTTGAAATGCTTTGAACAATTTTCCTAATGGCTCTGATCATGATCACTAAGATAACCCTGGTCGTGGCAACTGGATTCTCAAGCCTGTATCTCACAGAGAACCATTAGTGCAAAATCTGAAACATGGGATACCAAACGGCATTAAAGGTTAAGGGATATAAAAAAAGAAAGGCAGAAAAAGTAGTAATCAAGACTACATACGCCTCCAGTTCTTGTTTCATCTTGGTGAATTCTTCTTTAGTCATTGATCCTTCCCCTTCTCCAAGTTTCTGCAATTTCTCCCTTGAGGCATCAAAGTCAGGCCTGGGTGGTGCTGGTGGAATCTGGAATTGAATCAATTTTTTTAATTGCTCATCTTCTCAGCCAAACAACATCCATTCAGCACAGGAACTGTACGGTGCCTGCAGCTTTTTAATAATACGTTTCTCTCTTTCATCATTCGTTACAGCATTTATGGATAAAGCTCTCATTCATGAGTTAGATGCACTGCATTACTGCACCAATTTTGGGCAAGTGCCCCTGAAGATTACTAAAGTATTAACTAATGGCTTCTCTGGTAGTTAATTACAACAGAAACCCAAGTAATACCTAGCTTTCCCATGACAATGAATTTAAATCTGAAATTGTCATTTTATCATTAGTTCTAGCTGCTCAGGTTAGGATTTCTTCTTCCTTAAAGTAAATGTATAATTCCACAATTGTTTTCACACCATCCATTTACAACTCCCCAACACTTTACACAACAGAAACCCCCCCATTCCATATTGTTTGCAGGCACCAGTTCTGTCTTACAGCTCTGTTGACATTAGCGATAGGTCTGTTGAAATAACAAAGCACACAGTAAACAAGTCTCTAGGTTAATCTTGTAATGTGCTATGTTAACACTGACAGAGAAAACGCCGCAGTCAGATAAACCTGGAATCGCTGTCAGTAAAGAGATGCAAAACAAAGCTAAACTGTGCTTCAGTTCTAGCTCAATGGTAATTGGCCATCACACTAATGCATTAAAAAAGTAATTCAGCATCTGTGCAATCACCTGTCTGAAACTAGATATTACCACACTGAAGGTCTAGTCACTTCAAATAACTTTTCTGAGCGAACTATATGCCTAGCTCAGGTATGGTATGACACACCACATCATAATGTACCCAATTAGAAACACATTTACCTCCTGAATCAGTAGACACCCCGCAAACACAAAACAAATACCTAACTTCCACAGCAGATGACAAACGTTCCCATTTGCAATTAAAGTGTAAAGAGCAGCACCCATTTTTAATGGGCAGTATCATAAAGTATCATTTTGGGACCTTTGTTCCCCAGAAGCCCAAAAGGAACTTCAAAATCTAAGTTGCTAAGTTGTGTATTAAGGCTCCCTGTAGCTCTAGACAGCATTTCAGGGGGTTCCCCTCTAACTCATTCGTGGTAAAATGATTCTGATCTTCATAGTGAAAACTAGGGAAGTCTATTTACTAGACACCAGTTACTGCACTTTGCCATTCCAGCTAAAACAAAGGCAACATGAAATTTGTTAGCTAAGTTAAACATTAGCTTGCAGAAACAATACCAGTAAGTTATACAGTTCACCTATCTCCCACACTTTTAACACTGCGGACTGAAAATCTGCTTGCATACAGACTAAACTGCTGGATCCTTTGGAGTGAAAGGCAAGAGAGTGTAACAACTGCAGTAACTTCCCTCCAAGCTTTGCCTCAACCATTAATTTTCTGTAATTGCATAAAATGAAGCATTAGATCATCTCATCTGACTTCAGAAGGAATTCCAACATCTGCTGTTTCCACTGCATTTAAAAGCAGTCACAAGCACTTTTGATAGGGCCCACAGAAAACACCACACATAAACCAAAGGAACTGCGGTACTTACGATGTAGCCAGCATAGTCCTCATTCTCAACAAAAGAATCATGAAGCCAAATAAACTCTTCATGTTGCCGGACAACTGAAAATTCATTTTGTTTGAAATTTGGTAAGGAGCTCTAGAAGGGGAAATGGAGGAAAGATTATGAAAACAAAACCAAACAAACCAACACTCAAACAAATAAAAAACCCATCACTCTAAAAAAAAAAACCCTCAACCAAACCATACCACAATGTTTTTCATCACTATGTGAAAAACACCCTGAAGGAACATGAAAAGAACGCTGCAAAAATAATCTAATTATCCAAGTAAGGATTTGAAATGAAACTTCACACAGTAATGATTATTCCCATCTTTATTAGTGCAGCAATTGATTGTAATGGGTTACTAAAAGTGGCTGTGGACTCTGCTCTCAGACACACTCAAAACCCAGCTAGGTAAGTCCTCAGCACTGTGCTCTGGTTCACCCTGATTTAGTGCTGGGAGTAAGGCAGGAGATGGGACTAAAAGATCTCCAGAGATGTTATTTAACCTCAACTAATCTGAGATCAATAAAAAATCAAATCTAAAAAGAAAAAAAATAAAGAAGAAAAGCCATAAACAAGTAGAAACTCAAAATGACTCCTGAGTGTAATTCCGTTACAAGCTACGTGTCTAGAATCTGAAGGCATGACTGATCTAATAAAAAACTATACAAAGTAAGATTAAGGTGAATTAAAGATTCTACCTGCAAAGAGGCCAGTTGACAGCACAGCAGTACAAAAAAATTAATGTTACTTCCTTTTAAAGAGGTTTTTAACCTTTTTTCAGTCATCTTTTTTCTTAATCTATGCAGCTACTGAGTGTCTTTACACATAGGACTACTTTCTCATTTCCTTTGGATTGTGCCACACTTGTTTCAATGCAGTTTAAGCAAATTTTCTTTTCTATACAATCAAGAAAACATACGGTGTGCAAACCCAGGCTTTTACCTTTGTATGGACAGTGAATTTCACTTTGTCCCTCTCGCTGAGTGCATCCGAGATATCCACTTGCAGAGCAGCATCAGTCTGCAGATCTACATTTATTGCTCTGAGCTAAACAAAGAAAAATCTACTTAGCTTAAATGAAAAAAATCAACTTAATTATATTTCCCTTATTCTTTCTTGAAAGAACCCTAATCCTGGATTGCTGAACATCCTTAAAAGACTTACAGCAGATTACAAAAAACCCCTCAACACTAAAAGATTACTTCCAGTGGAAAAAGAAATTCCAGTAGTACTCCTTATGGCACACATGACCACAGTAATCATTTCCTTCATGGAAATACTCGTTAGCGCATGATTTTCATTTCTGGGTAGTGTTAACTTGGTAGTAATTGAGACACTCAAGACCAAGTGCATTTACAGACAGCAGCAGGTTCAGGAGGTTATTTTCTTCGGTTTTCTCTTCATTCCCCCTAACTCCCAAATCGACAACCTGCTTTACCTAAAGGTACTTGTAAAGGTAATTATAAAGGCACTAATGGATGGAAAAGCACTTCTAAGGAGAAAAAGGGTCTTATATTTCAGAGAAGAAAGAGCTGTTAAAGAGCTGGTTTACTCACACAGCCTTACACTACCCTTTCAATGTATCCCATGACATAATGAAAAGGCTTCAAAAATTAGTATAATGAACTTCACAGAGCTAGGTCTCCTAAGAAATATTTTTCTGAAACAAACCAACACAGAAATCTCTCAAAAGTCAGGCCCAAGACTTCACTATCGTCAAAATCAGCATGAGAAACAGCGAGAGTGCAAGGAATACACCTGAACTCCCTCACAAAGTAATTCCAAAGTCACATCAAAAAGAAAATGAGACTATGATTAGATCCCAAAACATTTGAAGATTATCTGAGCACCACAATGTTTGGCTGTAACACAATCAAAGGCTTCAACACCACTAATCTCATCTAGACACCAGATGGAAATCCAAGTCCCCTCACCCTCACTGTTTGATTTCATCATGATCAACAGACACTGGAATATTTTTACAAGTACTAACTTGGAAATCTCCAGTCACACTGACAAAAAAATACTGCCAAAGTCACACTTGCGAGTTTCACGTATTCTTCTTACTGTCTTTGACACTGCATTTCTTCCAGGAAAAACACCCCTCTACAGTATAAAAACTCTTCACCATACAAAGATCAAGACTTCTTCACACAACATTTGTCAGGACTGCATTTTGAAGTCTGTATGTAAGTACAGAAATGCTTTAAGTATCAGCAGCGCACAGTGCAAAGACTACACATTAACACATTTTGAAGGTAACTCTGCAAGGCACAAGCAGAAAAGCATCAGCTGCCACATCTTATTTACCACCAGTTACCTTAATCCCTATTTTAGATCATAGCAGCCAGCTCTGACTCTGGTTTTCTTGTTAACCTTAATGCATGGACAACTCTGCTGCTCACGTAGCATCAACCAAACTAACACATTTTAGAACTAGTGTACTAAAGTAAATCATAACCATACAGTCCAACGTATTCTCCTAGGCTAGCAAAATGCACCAGTTCAATAGCTGTTACACAAGTAGCAAACACTTTTCCTCACAGCCACGTTGGAAATCATTAAAACCACCGCACAGTAACATATTCACACACGTGATTTAGGCATTGCTTTTTGCTTTGTTTTCCCAAGGTTTAGGGGGTCCTTGCCTCACACAAAGGCACATTATCATGCAACAATCCACTGCAGATCACGTCTCAGAGACAGAATCTCCTCGCTCCTACCGAGTTTCCGATGTGCTTAACATCTAATTTAGGAAAGAAAAATACAATCTGACATACCAATGTCTGCCTTGTGTCACGACACCACATTTTTCAGCTTGTACAGAACTTTTTAGTGGTTACACTGTCTGGGGTATTGTTTGGTTTTCCCCGGCCCCACAGAACTCGTTATCAGACAGAATACTCTCAGCAAATAATCTGGATTATCCAGATGGGATTTCTGTAGTCTTTCAGGGATCAAAAATGGTCTTTTTTAAAAATGAAGGAAATTAGTAGAAAAGTGATACAATACAAAATTCTAGAATTGAGTAAAGCAGCTGTGCAAGTTTGTCACTAGCACTAAGGCCAGTCTCTATGGCAGCATGTCCCAGCCATATGCACTACTCATTCTGTTAGAAACTAAATCCTTATCCATGCTGAGAAAATGAAGAACTGCCTAAATATGATACCTTCACTCATGACATGTGACTGTACAGGACTGTTTGTGTGATTTATACCGACTAAGTTTGCAACAGTTTTGAAGACTTTAATCATCAAGTTGAATTATGCCCGGTAGCCTGACTGCCAACCTGGAACATTTTCACCTGCAATGGTAACAAAGCGTTTATGAAAAGTGCAAAAGACAATCAGAAAGTTGAAAGACTTCAAATGTATTCATGTGGCACACTGGTTCACATTGCATCACTGGGAATGAAATTTGCAAACATCATCACCACACACCAAACTTAAGCAATCTCTTAATTGAAACCACCACTAGCGGGTGGTTTTCTAGGCACGAAGTGAATAGAAAATGAAAGAATAAAATGCTACAAAACCTGATTTGGATGAAAAGTGAAATGAAACTATTTCAAACTCTGGAGATTGGATTCAGTCCCTCTGAATCTTGCTCCACCCCATACGACACAGCACAGTCATTTTACGCTCAGATACCACGCTGCACAATACTACAGTTAATTCAGCTGTTTCACAGGGTTTTGCAAATACCAGAAGCCAAAACCAGAGCTAAGCAATGTTACAGTGAGCTGTTAGGGTACTCAGCGAGAACACAATGCAAGCAGAAGATTTAGCACCTAAGCTCTTGCTTAAGGACCAATTACACTTCAAATGCTAATGTTAGGAAGCTGATAGAGACAAGAGAAACAACCAAACCTGACATTCCCAGGTAATGTCACCCATTAGCAACAATAACGCCTGTGCTCTAAGCTCTTTTAAGAAACGTTAGAGAAGGACCCTCTCTTCTGTGGGTCCCTTACAGGCAGATAAATACACCGTGCAAGGGAAGCCAACACCACTGTTAAAAGAAAAGATTTCAAAGTGTCATCTCAGCGTGAAGCATCCAGTAGACCTGTCCTAAGGGATAACTCATTTCCCCTAATGAGTAGACAAGAGCATTAGCCAAGTCTGCTAAAGTTTATATAGATATAAAATACCCGAGGGTACGAGCAGAGCACTGCTATTCCACCCTTCAAAGCACGTATTGTTTACCTTAGAGACAGCATGAAAACCCCAACAGGAACTGAGCTCCTCCAAGTGAACTCAATAGTATCTTCCTAAATGAGATTTAGGAAAGCACCTCCCACAAGTTCATTTTATGCAGAACATTCCTAATAAGTTCCTTCGAAGGACCACCCGCTGCTACTTCCTCAAAGATGACTCTCAGTGCTCTTGTTTTACAGTTCTCCTGAAAAGGCTCTGTACAGTTTGTTTGAGAATTGCTGTTCTATGTGACACAGTCGTGATTTCCAGCTCTCTTTTCATCCCATCACCTCCACATTAAACTGCACACAACTGTAGCTGACCAACATGATTCACAAGTTAAAAGTGCAGTTGTCATGGCAATGTCTGAATTCTAGAGAGGAAAGAAAACAGATTTTCAAAACTAAAAGCTTAGTTTCTCTAACCAGAAGCTGCCTCCATGCTTTCAAATAAAGGCTTGACCTACTCGGTTTTTAATCACAAACAAAGGAAGGCGACAAATCAGAACCAAGGAAACACTTTAAGAAAAGGTGTTTATTTTTACTACTGTTACTAAGGAGAAAAAAGCCATGGTTTTGAAGAGTAAAGCACAGCAAATCCATTCATTAACAGACTGACAATATTGGTTTTTATTAGATTTTCTGTATCACAATTAAAATCATGCAGTTAACAACCTGTGTTTTAACCCCAGGGTTAAACAGTAGTGAAAAAATACGAGAATCCCAGAGTGAGTGAAAACAATAAACCTAAAGAACGGGGAAAGGAGGAGGACACCGACCTGGTTTAATTCTGCAGTGTCAGATGAAGATGGGGGGAAAAACAAAAAGACTGCGCTTGGCCAACTGAGATGACATAAGTTGTCCAACAGCACAAACAAGACTGCTAAGACATTTCTTAAGGCTTTCAAATTACCTTTTGAACTCTGACTACCTGTAGCCTTAGAGGGAAAACTAATAACCAGCCAACTAGTTTCACACAGGATCAGATCTGCATTGTTATGTTCTACTTGCACCTTCAGATCAAGGCAATTTAACTGTGTGCTTCAGCATCTGCCCCTAAAGATGAGGAACCCCACAATTAACAAGTTCTTCAGTCCTTGTTTTGAAAGCACTTAAAGTACAATCATTTTCACCTTCTGTCCTTTTTATGCAGTATTATTACTAAAGCACGTGTATAATTAAAGCAGAAAGCTCTACAGTGGCTAGAATTTGCCTAATAACATACCAGAATTAATTTTTTCATTTCCAATCACAAACTGGAACATAAAAAGCACCGAATTCCTATCACACACACAGAATCAATGTCATATTTGATATATGAGCGTTGCACATATCATACAAGGATGCACCAACACCGTGCTGCTCAGATTTATGATTTCTAGTAATACACTGGATGTAAGTGCTTTAATAATCATCAACAGCCAATACAACCTAAGCAACCCAAAAACTGCTCTCCTACCCTGCTTGGAGTCTTTCTCAAGATAGGAACCAGTACAGGTAATTGGTCTGAATAAATTATACTAGATTAGCTGATTTGTTGCTTAAGTGAAGCAGGCAAGTTGAAGAAAGATGGATGCAGCAGTCAGAAGAGAAATGAAGGCCAGAGACAACAGAGCAAAGCTTTTCTCAGTAGGAAACCAAATCGTGGGCTCATGTCCCACCAGCAGAACTTCATCTCGATAACGATTTTATGATGAGCATGTACCCCAATGTCAATGTCCCATCATTATCTAGGGGAGAGCCTCCACAGCTGCCAGAGAAGCAAGGGCAGGGCTGCTTCACCTAGGCCCTGGCTCTCGATCAAAGATGGAACCTGGTGCTCTCTACAGAGCTGGTCAACCTGGCCAGGACCGACCACAGCACCATCTGGGGGTGCGAGGGGGAAAGGGGGGACACCTACCTGAGCATAGGGAAGGAGACTCAGAGGGATATGAATCCCACATACAAGTAATGAAGGAATGGGCTGTGCAAAACTTGGGTGACAGAACAATGAAAAATTCGAGGCAAATCACACAGGGACTCGTTTTGGGGGGGGGCTGGG
>VZRI01006783.1:1305085-1327234 GCA_013397515.1 Upupa epops
GGGCTGGCGGGGAGCTGGAGGTCGGGAGGGTTGGCGCGGAATCCCCGGTCTGTGGGCAGCTCGATCGAGTCGCTGTGCCTGGAGAGCTGTGAAGGGCGTGGAGATGTGGTGCTGAGGGGCTGGACTCAGAGATTGTCATTGAGTGGGTTGGGTTGGAAGGGACCTCAGAGATCGTCCAGCCCCCTGCCATGGGCAGCGACACCTCTCACCAGACCAGGTTGCCCAGAGCCCCATCCAACCGGGCCTTGAACACTTCCAGGGATGGTGCAGTCACAGTCTCCCTGGGTAACCTGTTCCAGTGCCTCAGCACCCTCACAGGGAGCAATTTCTTCCCAAGATCTAACCTAAATCTCCCATTTTCTTGCTTCAAACCATCCCCCTTGTTCTATCTCTAGAATCCCTTGTGAAAAGTCTCTCTGCAGCTTTCCTGTAGCCCCTTCAAGTACTGGAATCTGCTATAACATCCCCCTCAAAGCCTTCTCCAGGCTGAACAGCCCGGCTCCCTCAGGCTGTCCCCATAACAGCCCTCTGGGGTGCTCCCACAGTTCCATGTCCTTCATATACTGAGGACCCCAGAACTGGACACAGTACTCCAGGCAAGGTCTCACCTGGATTTAGAGCTGACCTGGCAGTGCTGGATCGATGGTTGAACTCGATGGTCTATTCCCATGTAAACATTTCTGTGATTCGTATTGGCTAGAGCATTTCATTTGGATTGACAGCTGAGGCTGATAAATGCCCCTTGGATGACAATGGGAAACATCATCTGATGCACCAGGGGATGTTTAGGTTAGACATCAGGGTCATGAGGCCTTGGAAGAGGCTGCCCAGGGAGAGGGGGTTGAATTACCATCCCTGGATGTGTTTCAAAGTCAAGTAGATCTGGAGCTTAGGGACAGGGTATAGCCAGTGGCCTTGGGACAGTCGGGTTAATGGTTGGACTCGATGATCTTAAAGGCCTTTTCCAACCCAAATGATTTTGTGAGCTGGATGCTAGCTAGTGTGATTTCTGGAACATCTATATAAAAGTGCAGTGTGTTTATTTGAAGAAGTGGAAAATCTTTCCAATCTAACCAGTCCTGTGATTCTGTGGAGCTGATCTGCCTGGTTGTACACCCACGGGTGTGCTGATGTGCGCTTGCCACCACCTCTCAGCACGCACTGAGGTCAGATTATGCTGACTGTGAGACCCCACCCTGAAACTGTTTCTTGGCCATTCCAGCTATGATTCACAGAAAAGCACAGACCCAGGTTTGGGCTCCCACTCTCCATGACCTTAAAATAGAATAGAATCAACCCCCTCCCTGGGCAGCCTGTTCTAAGGCCTGAAGACCCTTTGCAGGATTCATGCTGGACTCATGTCCAACCTAAACTCCCCCTGGTGCGACTTGAGGCCATTTCCTCTTGTCCTGTCACTTGTTCCTTGTGAGAAGAGACCAACCCCACTTCTCTGCAACCTCCTTTTAGGTAGCTGTAGGCAACAATAAGGTCTCCCCTCAGTCTCCTTTTCTTCAGTATAACCAGCCCCAGCTCCCTCAGCTACTCCTTACAAGGCTTGTTCTGAGACCCTTCACCAACCTTGTTGTGCTTCTTTGGACTCACTCCAGTCCATAATCCAGGCAATCCCATAGTTAAACAAGTATTAGTGGTAAAAGATCACCTCTTGTTACTATAGTACCACGGATTTAGATGGGACCACATTTAGGAAACTATACCTTAAGAAATGCTAGTCGCGTCATCTCAAGGAAAAGAAAGCTTTCTGAGCTCTCTTCTGTTTTACTGTAGAATTTGGAAATGAAAATTCTCTCTTGGAAATGATTCTTAGTACAGCTGCAAAAAAGCCCTTTGAATATGCATTTGGTAAATAATTTAAAAAGCCATTCTGTAAACAATTTTCTTGTGCACAGTCTGTTTCTGTCTTTATACAAACACATGCAGCAGCATCCAAAGTACTGACTGAACTACTCGGGCCAAGAGAAGCAAGAATATTTTACAAGATACAGAGAAGCAGTATGTGACACCTGTTCACCTTTCCACACTGCAGGGCTAAAGACGATGTCATGCAGAACACTGATTTCTGGGGTTTACTTGCGTGCGTTAGCATCCTGCGCTGGGCTCAGTGCAATACAATGCTCCATGCAGCAAACTTCTGTTTTTCTGGGGGAAAATGATATCAGCGACAAAATGAGCTTTTTAAAACGTGCTCGTTATTTATTGTTAATAGATCTTCGTAGGACAGAAGAACCCAAGTCAGGGAGTTGAGAAAAAACTGAGTAATAAGGAGACAATCCTTTCTTCCAGGGCACAGCTAAGTAGTCCAGCTGACTTGGGTGCATTTACAGAAAAGAAGGTTATGTGGCTCTGTGAGGAGTGTGCGTTTTGGATGGTACAGACGCCCTTGAGGGATGTGTTCCCAACCAACAGCAAGCACTGAAGGTGCTTTGAACCAAACAATACCAAGACTACTAAGTGGCAGTGCTACCCATGATAGTAATCTTTTGTCTTGCCTCATCCAGTTATCCCAGCTCCATGTCATGTCCTACTTTTGTCCCCATGCTCCTCCCCGCCAGCAAAGCAATGCTTGCTGCATGCTGTTTCTGCTTTGGTGGCTGAGAGACAGATCATATATGCCATGGCAACACCACAGCTCCTCAGTGGGAGAAGAGCAGTGCCTCTTCTCAGTGCTCATGTGCCAAGAATCCATTTAATAAGGCTGCTCTGAGGCTGCAGGATCACAGTCAGTCTCCCTTCCCAGCTGAGCTCACCCCACCCAAGGAGTTTCCATCTTGGCTGTTTGCACACTCTATATCTACATAACAATAATAAACCGGGTCAATGAACTAAAATATAACCCAGCAAGAATGAAATTACACGCTGTAAGTGAGGCAATCTGACAGCCCTTTGGTACCATCATGTTCCTCCCTTCCTCCTCTTGTCTTCAGCACCCAACTCCTGTCAATGTGTGTCCTCAGCAGGAAAATGACACAGGATAAAGGAAGAGAGATGTTTTTGATGGGTGAGCTGCAGTGACTCTGATAAGCTGGCTTGGAGGAGGATGCAGGAGTCTGAAGCCAGCAGAAAGGAAAATCTTGGGGCTCTCAAATGACACCTTGAGAAATTATTCCCTTTACCAGCAACATCTCCCTTTTGCCTCAGAACACACTCTGACTCACTCAGCTACTCATTTTCAGCTCATTTCTCCACTCTTTTTTCCCATTTTTTTTTCAGCTACCTTGCTTTATCTTGTATTTTGCTGCTAAACACTTGAGACAATGGATCATCATTACTCTGAGTTACAGAGCCATAAGCAGAAGAGGGACCAATCCTGCCCCAGTTCTGGGAAAGCTGCTGCACTGTTGCTACCTAAGTCTTTAGACCCAGAGAACATGGCTTAGCGGGCATGGTGGGGTCCGGTTGATGGCTGCACTGAATGATCTAGCATGTCTCTTCCAACTGTAATGATTCCATGAGCCTTTAAAAACACTCCCCTGCGAAGAGCACTGCTGTCAGAAGATGGTGCTGTAAGCATACTTTCAGGAACGCTTTCAGCAGAGCTTTACCCAACCAGTATGATTTCCTTTGTGTTTTGAGTGATAACCCTGGAAGCAGAGAGGCCACCCAATTTAAGAGATATTTGCTTTTTATCAGGGGATCTCTGCAGAGATCTAAACGATTTGCACCCCACGGCATCATGTCTTACAGTAGTACCTGTGCAGTACTACTAATCACCCAGTGGTTCAGTGCACACCAGTGTCTGATGGCTGCAAGTGCTCCAGCTCTGATATTTCATTAGCTGATAATTATTTTGTAGAAGCATGCTGAACTATTCTTCACGCACTTTCCTTTTCTGAGAAGTCTCTTGACTTCCCTCTCTAAACTGAACTATACTCGGTTCCCATCAAACAACCTCATGTATTGTTCGTATGGAGCTCAAACACAACATCTTGCAGCCAAGCCGTGGTCAACAGGACTGGCTTTCCTGTATCTCAGTGCCAGACTGATTCCTCCTTTTGTTCTGTCATTGAGATGAAAATATCTTATTCCCTTACACACTTCATTACAATTTTCCCTGCTGCTGCTGAAACTATTAAGGAACCACATCACTAAAGCTATATTGCAAGGCTTTTATTGCTGCAGATAATTACATTTTTAAAAGATGGATCAACATTTACCTTTTATTTCTGTGAAAAGCTAGAGCTTTCAAGTGTAAAGTTTTTAGAAGATTAAGGCTGAATGAGAAAAAGACTTCAAAATCTTACTACAAAAGTGGTCTAAAAGGCTTGGTTAGCAATAGTTTTCATAGGTCTTAAAACCTGTTCTAGAGACAGATCACTTTACATCAAAAAATCACTATCAAGCCGGTCCTATTCCTTTAGGAACACAAAGCGGATGTGAGCAGCAGGACTAAAAGCACAGAGGGGGAGGAAATGTATAATATTCTAGAGAAGAAAGCGAAATATAGCATAGTACAGTACGTGCCTGGTGACTTCCAACCACTCTGAAGAACAATAATTTCCATCAGAGAAAAAAAAGAATCTGTTTCTCAGTGTGGGATAGACCTCTGTGAATTCCACGGCATAATGGGGCCACATGCAAATCATAACGGTGTGGGGGTTTCTATTCAGACCGCGGGGACCCTGAAAAGGCTCACTCTGCAGTTTTAAAAATCCTGCTCTGTACGATGGTGTACGCATCGTAATGCAATTCAGCAAACAGCTTCCCTAAGAAAGAACCCGACTAATGTTTTTATCTTCTAGCCTTATTAAAATTCATTTTCATGGCATTATAGGCATGTTCTGCCTTTGTCTGCTGTGAGTGACCCAACGCCCAGATACAGCTACACCAGTGCAGCAAGCTGAACTGCCTAATGCCTTATTTTTCACCATAAATTAATGCCAAGAAGCTTTATGGGGAGGAATAGATTCTCCAGTAAACAGAGGTAAAAAAAATGACCTATTCTGAGCTCTGAACCTTTGAAGGTTTTCTGTCTTCTTTGCATTATCTGCCTTTATTAACCTAATTACCACATTTCTATAGCAGATCGCAGGCAATCATCGCTCCACACAAGCACTTTATTGCAAATAGGTGCACAAGGGGACTGCATCTCCTTTACGTCCTATGGGATTGTCTAGGAAAATGCCTATGAAGGTCTCTCCTTCCCTGGCAAACAGAAAACTTTATGAATAAAATCACAGACAATCAATGTTCCAGCTGCCTGCTCTGGATTCAAGCCATGGAACTCATCTCTTCTCCCCAACTCCAGTCCCTTCTCCTTTATAAGCCCTCTGAAACACAGAACACTCCAGAGAATATATTTTTTCATCACTTTTCCCAATTCTTAATACCTCTAAGAGAAAGCTAGAATTTCTGGACTGACCTTTGCAGCAATCTAAGCTAAAGATTTCACCTGCACCAAGCACTGGGCACAAAATTCCTTATATTATTATAATGGAAATTACCATTAGAAACAGAAAAGGCTTTTTGTTGACACCACAGCTGAAAGCAGGGAGATTCTTTACCTGCAGAGCTTCTCATTTTTTTAATATCAGAGCTGCTTGGACTAATCCCTGGGTTGTGGAGGGCAATAGGAATATTTTGAGATATCAGCTTCACAGTAGAGTCTTAACTTGTATCAGTCATTTACTGCAGTGGTAGGAGACTTCTCCAAAACAGTTTTTTGCTGTTTTCACGTCAGACGTTGATGGGTCTGAGGTAAAAATTCCAGCAGGCCATTTACAGTAGTGCTTTCATCAGGGCTAGCACTGATGATTCTTGTCAGGACTAGGGAATAATGAAATAAATAAGGCCTTGTTGGTAAAAGTGTGACCAAGGAGGATAAAAAGCAGATTTGCTAACAGTGACCTCATACACATCATTCGGCAAAGGGCAGCTCTGCCCCAGCAGGGCAGCACCAGGCAGGGTGGACAAAGAAGCTCTTGTCATGTCTTGTCACTGGTACAATAACGGGTATCAGCAAGGGCTGCACAATGCTGCTTATTTTGCCAGAACAGACTGAATGACACTTTCTGCCTAATTCAGTAGATACCTATTGTTGGGGACTGTTAGTCACTATTCTTTGTCTTTTGCTCCTTGTTATCTTATTTCCTTTCCTCCTAATACTCTTTTGTTATCTTCCCATTATTTTTCCTCCCGGATCTCTCATTCCCATTCCAACATGTCTCTTCATTTCTCTTTGTTGCACCACCCCAATCCATGTCTGATTTCCTTTGGTCTTGCCTAAGGGTAACTGTCTGTTCTCTCCAGCATTGCCCTCACTCTCAAGCCCTAGTTTTGTCTCTTCTTACTCTCAGTCATACATTCAATTTCCCGTTCTCTTAATGTGCTCCTCAATGGCTTCTCGCTGCCTTCAATTTCATTGCTGCCTTCTTTGACGTCTCACAGATACCCACAACTGTTTGGAGTTCCCCCCTAGAAACATGGGATGTTTCCTAGCACACCCTGCGAATGGCAGTCGGATCAGGACATCACTTGCAGTGCGAGGGAATGTGATGATCACTATCCTGGTCTCCTTGAGACAACGGTCACAAGTTTGCCAGACTATAACCGGGTATCTTTTTTCTTCCTACATTTATCGGATGAGCCTTACCTGATCAGCATCCTAAGGACTTCCTGACCAAAGGGGTCTTATTTAAATTGATCAAAAATAAGCCAAGAAAAAAGACTCCAACCCATGTTATTTCAGATACATGTTTGACAGAGAAAAGGCTGAGTTTGATAGCTGCCATCAACCAGCACCAAAACAACGATGGGCTGGGACATTATTTAGTGGCTGGGGGCAGCTCTTCAAATGTGATCATTTCTGACTCAAATCCAAAGGTGTCTCTATCTTCAAGTGAATCTGTTATGACAGCTGCATGGGAGCAGCCATGCTAAGACACATCCTGTGCTTCACTCCCAGTCTCAAACGCCTGCCCAGTTGCACAGCGAAAAGAAGAAATTAAGAATTCTATGCTGCATCCAGATGTGTTACTTGCTGTGTGGTACCTTCAGAGCCAGAGGCCTTAGGACTGACTTGAGGGGCAGACAGAAGAAATATAAAATAAATTGGAGCACATAAATATTAGCTGGTCAAGCATTTCACCCTCTTGGTACTCGTTTCATGACTTAAGAGCTAGGGAGATGCAGATGCTTGCTAATTTAAAATAGCATAGCATAGCTCATTGCACATGTGAAGGTGCAGCCAGACACAGCACTCACTGCTAGGTTCCTCTGCAGTTTCACTTCCAGCTGTCAGCTTTTGAGTTACCATCTCCTGAGACAGCTTGGCTTGACTGATGGTACTCAATGCAGAACAGCCAGGATGTGCAGGGCAGTTGTAGTACCTGCATCGAATAACTGATTCCTTCAGCACAACCACCAGCACTGGAGCTGCAGCCCATGCTCACAGCATGGCCAGCTCTGTCTGGTTCATCACACCACCACTATGCATCTGGAGTTGTTGAACATGAAACAACAACAGTGTTTGGGTAAAGCCCATCAAAGGGCATGCTAGTTTTGGAGAACTTGCATCTCCTGTTGCACTCCCAGTTCTTCCTCAGTGCAGCAGCAGGGGCAAATACATGAGGACTTAGCCCAAGTTGCCTGCTTTTCTTGAGCCAGCACAATAAAAGCATAGGGAATATACAAAGGGTAGGATCCTGCTTTTGAGCAGCAGTGCTTAAACCCAATCAGGAAACCTCTGGTGCCATCACCAGTGGTTTACTTCAGCCTGCACTTTAGCAAAGGTGAGCCCACAAGTACATTACAATAAAGAACGCTGTAGAGAAAACCCACTGGGCACACCAGTAAAAATCAGCAAGGCTCCTGCTATGGTTCTTTAGAGTACTGTGGTGGTTTTCACTGATGGACAGGTAAGCACAGGGAGCCTGCCCCAGCCCAGATTCAGCCAGGAAAGCTTGTATAAGAGCAGAGAGCTGCAGCAAACACATGCGGCTGCAAATCACAAAAGCACTTGTCCATCAGCTTCTAGCCATTATGACTCTATGATGATGGCCAGGCCAGGCTCTAATCTGCAATGAGGGCTAATGGAACAGTATTTTGCTATCCATTAGCGCTTGATTGAGTTGCCACAGTCAAGGCAAAGATAATATGATACTGGGAGAGGTTATAATTTCACAGGCAGAAATTAGAACTGCAATTCTGTATTGGAGAGCAAACCAAGCCTAGCGCTGTAATGTGGGGAAGTGAGGTGTTTGGTGTTTGAGACACCAACGTGTACTGCATGTGCTCAGAGAGAGCCCTATGGAAAAAGCTCGAGGAGTACTAGTCAATAAAAAGCTGGACATGAGCCACCAGAATAGAAATTGTGCCCAGAAGGCAAACTGCATCCTGGGCTGCATCAAAAGTAGTGTGGCCAGCAGATTGAGAGAGGTGATTCTTCCCCTCTGCTCTGCCCTGGTAAGACCTCACCTGGAGTCCTGCATCCAGTTCTGAAACCCCTAACACAAGAAGGACAAAGACCTGTTGGAGTGGGTCCAGAGGAGGGCTACAGAAATACTCAGAGGGCTGGAGCACCTCCATTGTGAAGCTAGGATGAGAGAGTTGGCATTGTTCAGCCCGGAGGGAACACTGGGAGGACCTTATAGTAACCTTCCAATCCCTGAACAGACGTGTCAGAAGGCTGGGGAAGACTCTTCACAAGGGCATGGAATGACAGGACCAAGGGGCCATGGTTTTAAGCCAGAAAAGGGTAGATTTAGGCTNAGCTGGAGAAGAGTAGATTTAGGTCGGACACAAGGAGAAAGTTCTTGAATCTGAGAGTGGGGAATCCCTGGAACTGGCTGCCTGGAGAGATGGTAGAGGCCTCCTCCCTGGAGTCACTCAAAGTCAGGCTGGATGGAGCTCTGGCAATCTGTTCCAGTTAATGTCCCTGCTTGTTCAGGCAGGGTTGGACTAGATGACCTTTGGGGGTCCCTTCTGACCCAGTACATCCTGTGATACTATCATACTTGTCATGTCCATGAGCAGGTACAGGACCAGCTCTTCAGAGAAAACTTGTGCATTGTTACAGGATGAGGTCTTCAGAGAAGTGAGCAGTGTTTTGAAGACATTTTGTCGCAGCTGGTCAGTGTATGCTGGATGGAAGAAAGGAAAGCGCTGGTGCTTTCACTTTGTTCCTTTCCTTTTTCCAAACTTTTAACTTACAGATTTTTGCATCCAAGTGGGTGTTTCTGATGGTGAACAGGAAAACCAGCCCCACGGAGAATTTTACATGTGGCCAAAGGGAATGCTGGGCCACGTGGAAGGCTCTGAGAGCAGGAACTGAACAACAGGAACCAGCTTCAAAAACACTTCCAGTCCTCCCACAAGGATCATGCTCCCTCCTTCCCAAGGCACAAAACCAAACCTGGACCATTAGTTTGGGTTTGGAATGGTCAGCTTTGTTATCCTAATTCCGTGTTCAGATCTGTTCACAGTTATCACAGCAACTGTGACATGTAGGACCAAACCCTGCTGATACACGAAACAACACTGACACCAAATATTCTTCTATCGGGGCAGTTCTTGACTCCAAGCAAAAGACAGGGAAAGAAGTTCAGTGTCCTGCTCATGGCTGCTGAGCCACCAGGCCTCCCCATTAGCTCTGTGCCCCATACAGACACTGTACAAGCTCACAAAGCAATGTATACCCCAGGAGCAGAGTAGAGAGCTGTGCCTCAGGACCAGGGAGGCATCCTCTTCCAGACCAGTGGGAAAAGAAAGGGAATACATTCAGACCCTCCTCTGGACTGGGTTCCTTTGCACACCAGGGCTGTTCAAGGCAGCTTTGGCACTGGAAGTATAAGGAGGTGCAGAGTAGAGGTACAAAAGAAACACAGATGCTTAATAATCTTTCTTTTTGATAATTACTTCAGGGAGATTACCCATATGAGGCAAGACAGTCGGGAATGAACCTCCTTCCACCCAGCTCTTCTGCTAGTGCAAATCAATGCCTCTCCATTAAAGCCAATGGAGCTTTGGTGATTACATGAAATCAAGATCATTAAGTACAATTTATTGGCTCAAGCCATTTGATAATACTCTACAGTGGGAAATCTTTTGCCTCTGCTTCTTTTTCTAAAACACAAAGGACCTTTGGAGGTTCAGATGGCTGTATTTTGCTCTAGTCCCACCTTCTCACAAAAATTTTAGAAAATCCTTTTGTTATTCCTCACTTGAGGGGGCAGCTATGACTAAGTGGCTGAACAAAACCTTCAGATTTACCAGACCTGCAGTGCTGCTCATTTCCCACCATTTAAGGCAATGCTATTCTTGGAATTTGCACTTTGAAATCTCCCCCACCCACACAACGGGTGCTGTAGGACAAAGGTAGGCACCGTGTAAAGCCCTATTGCAAATGCAGCAAAGAAAACAGTTTCAGGTTAATTTTTTCCCCTTTCACATCTCATAGAAGTGATTCTTTGCTGCATTTCTTGTTTTTCATCTCCATATTATCACCCAGTTGGAGCACTGAAGAGTGAGAAGTTGCAGTAATACATGCTGGCAACAGATTTGCCCCTCCAGTTTGGTCTGGCCTTCTTTAGCTCAGGATTTCACTGTCTCCCAGTCATAAAATCAGCTTTGAGCCACCAGCAGTTAAGACTTGCTTAATCCTGACTGGTTTATCTTAGAACATGCATTAAAATCTGCTCCAAAGCCCCCCCAGTCTGCTGTATTTGTGCAACACTGGATCAAATCCCGCCAGCACAACAGAACTGCATTACATCACAATGGTACCTGTGGGACAAGCTTATGGGAAAGGACAGCAAAATGTGTCACCTGGATTCAGCAGGTGATGCTCTTCCCTCTACAGTGACTCTGATCCCACGCCCTAAGGCACATGGGGCTCTGACTCCCTCATCAATCAGAAAATGTTTGGGCTGCTTGGCATGTGACAACGCACAACACACAACCTGACGAGCTACAGCAAGTAAGAGTCTGGTGCAGTTAGGCTCAGTCTGCTTCAGTAAGGTCTAACCCAGTTCAGTAAGGCTCAGTCTGCTTTGGAAAGGCTCTCCATTAAATCTCCACCTTTCCAACTCAAGTCCCCTCCTAGCAGTGCAGCAACTCTTCTCACCTCCCTCCTCTTTAGGTCACCTGCAGTCCACATCTGGCTCTGAATCTAAACCACATCAATGCTGAAGTTTATTTTAAGGATGCACAGCGTCACAGCTTGGTCTGAAGTGCTGCCAGCTATTGATTTGAATCATGCGTGGCTCTGCAGGGAGATTACAGAGTGCCCCAGAGCTCAGAGGTGGCTGAATGATGCTTCAGCATTGTGAATGCCACACACAAGGAAGTTTAGAGCTGTTTCATTGGTTTGTTCCTACATTCTGTGCTGCCATTCAGTGAGACCTGGACAGGCTAGAGAGCTGGGCAGAGAGAAACTGAATGAGAGACAACAAGGGTCAGGGGAGAGTCTGGCATCTGGGCAAGAACAACACCAGGGACACTGATCTGTTGGGAGAGCAGTATAGGAGAAAGGACATTAAGATGACTCTGAGCCAGCAATGTGCTCTTGTGACCAAGAGGGTTAACAGCATCCTGGGGGTGGGGGGNTATAAATATATGAGGGGTGGGTGTCAGGAGGATGGAGCCAGACTATTCTCAATGTCATCTAGTGATAGGACAAGGGGCAATGGGTGCAAGCTGGAACAGAGGATGTTCTATCTAAATATCAGAAGAAACTTCCCAGTGAGGGTACCAGAGCACTGGAACAGGCTGCCTAGGGACATTAGGGAGTCTTCTTCTCTGGAGACGTTCTAGACCCACCTGGCTGTGTTCCTGTGCATCTTGGTTTAGGTGAACCTGCTGTATCAGGGAGATTGAACTAGATGATCTTTCAAGGTCCCTTCCAGTCCCTAATGATTCTATGATTTCTTTTTCATGGATTCACAGAGTACCAGGCTGGAAGGGACCCCAGGGACTATCTAGTCCAACCTATCCAGCTAAAAACGCAGCTGAAATTAAATGTCCCAGTCAGGTTGGGTCTTAAAACTGTCCAAGGTAGGAAAACCGACTAATTCCCTTGGGAGATGATTCCAGTGGTTAATTGTTCTAATGGTGAAGAATTTTCTTCTAGACTACAATCAGAACCTCTCCAGGAGTAACTTAGATCTATTCTGAGACACCTTCATAATTATTAATAGAATACCAGAGCACAATTTATTCTAATTCTTGGCATTCTTATTTTGAATTAAGTACCAAATATTTGAGTTAATTTATTAACCATAGAACAGGGATGACAGTATTTTAATATTCATTTTATGATGTATTCAAGAAAGGGAATATAGGTGAATGAGACAGCTGCCAAAGCATCTACATCTGAGCTGAGGTGATCAGAACCTTATGAAGGGAAATGTAATAAAAATTAAAGAGGGATACGGAAGTGGGATAAAAATACCCCATTAACATTGATAAACTATTCCAGGCTGGTTTGATGTATTTATTTGATAAAATGATGGCCTGTTCTTTACACAGAGAAGTGTTGGACCTAATCTTGCTGGACTCCTGAATGGGTTTTGTCTAACATTAATTAAGGTAGAATTCAAGAGTAATGCACAAACTGTACAGAAGATAAAAACCAGAGTGAAGAGGAGTCTTCTGTCAGGAGGAAGCGGAATTATTAATGGAGTTTCCTAGGCTCACTCCAGGAACAATCTTATTTAATCTTCTCATTAATGACCTTGGCACAAAAACTAGGAAGTAAATGAGCTAATGAAATCTGCTGATGACATAGAAATGGAAAGCACTACTGATATAAAGGAGCACTGGAGTACCATGCAGGAAGGCCTTCGTGACCTTGAGGATTGCAGTAACAAAAATAGGATGGAATTTCATAATGAATAATGTAAAGGGATGATCTTAGGGGTCAAAAGAAATAAGCATGAGACTGGAGAAAGAAGCCAATGTACCAGTCACGCGATATATCCTGGGCTTTCATGGATGGAGGCAGAAGATCCTGTGATGCAGACAAAGCAATGCAATAATATCTCCCCGACATGTAGTGATAAGGTCTGGGCAAACTCATTCAGGAAAGATGCAGGTTTGATCTGGGCCACAATGTGGATAGTTAAGGGGATGAAGGAAGCTATTTAATGGAAAAATCTAGGTGTGAATAAACAAAAGAAGAGAATATAACATCAGGGGATAGAAAAAGGAAAGGGAAGGCAATTCCAAGTAAGAGCAACACAGGTACAAAATAAAATGGCTGGAATTAGGGTTTCAAAACGTTAAAGCAGGATTCTGAATTACAGACTGGTGGGAGTTGGAAGGGACCTCTGAAGATCATCTAGTCCAATGCCTCTGCTAGAGCAGGATCACCTAGAGAACATAATCTCCATCATATTAGTAGAAAGAAATTAGTTTTAAGGTGAACTTGCTGAATTAGTGGTAGATAAAAGGGAGGAGGGGTAGCTATATGGCTTGATAGTCGGTGAGAGCAAGTAGTTGGAATTAAAGCCCCATTGGGTGGCAGCAGGTTCTGCACTCCCTGCCGGCTGGATTCACATAGAAAAAGGATGTGCAAACTTCCACACGCACAGCAAGGACTCCTGAGCTGTAGCACGTCTGCTTTCCGCAGGTGGTCAGATTCACAGGCATTTTGGGTGCTGAGGAACATCATGTGGTCAGAAGGGGGAAGCCTGGGTTCTTTTGGCTGTGGCAGCCCTATACTTGAGCAAGCAATTGCCACACGGGAAGTGAACAACTCACTGTGAGTGAGTCCACTCTGCAAGCTCTGGCAATGTGGGTAGTGCTGTGACTGCAGCAGGAATCGATTTTTATATAATTAGCTAACAGGGACGTTGCTCTCACTTCCCAGACTGTGAGTGGGGGGGAATATTCCTTGGCATCTCATTATTGCAGCTTATGCTGAGAAAAAAACCCCCTCTGATCAAAGCCAGGGATTTCTGGAGGAAGCACATTAAACACACAGTGATGCTATGCCACAGAGAGAAATAAATAATTCTTCTGGAAACTGAATCTAATTCTTCAAAAAAACCCAAAACACCACAACAACTCCCACAGACTCTATTAAAGAGAAGTTCTAAACAGACAGAAAAACAAGAATAAGGCATGTGTTAGGTGAGGGGATGTTCTGAGGGCTGAATTTGCCAAGTGCAAAGCAAGCTGGATGCGGTGATACATCATCACTGAGAAGGTACGGCTATCGCCATGCCTGATCTCTAGGTGTTTGCTCCCTACCCCCTAACTAATGATTTCTTAACACAAACCACTTAGATGGTTCTGGAGGTTGAAACCAGGCAGACAAACTCTAACCAGTAACCTGTGTCCTTAAAGATGGCATGTTCTGCTTTCAATGTGAGGGTGACTGCGTGTTAAAGCACGTGAGAGGGTGACATCTGTAACTCAGCGGCATGAAGGGATGAGTTTTGGCCATTGGGCCAGTCTGAGACACAGGAATACCAGTGAAGCCCCTGACATGCAGTCCAAAGACAGACTGGACTCCACAGGCCTGGTTAGGGTATTAACAAGTGAATATTCTGTGTACAGACAGAACACAGTCCATGGGAGATGATCCCAAAAGGCCATAACAGATATGAATGGTCTCATGATAAAAGGTCATAATTCATCATAGCTCTGGCACTTAAAATGCAAAGAAAACAATCACTTTGAATTGATAATGAATATTTAAAATAACCTTTTGATTAAAAGAACTGTGGCAGCATTTAGTTTCTATATGGAGACCAATTGCATTTCAGTCTGGACTCGATTTTCTCTGTGGTCTGAAGATGCAGAGCTGCTCTGAAACACACCTAACACTGCTAAAATATTTGTCATCATCACCTGTGCATCCATAGCACTCCTCTGCTACCATTAACATCACAGCGTGATGATACCAGTCGCTAATGAACTTGTAATAAGCATTTCTAATTTCCACTGATTTTAATGGAGCTACCCCTGATTATGCCTCAATTACATCAATTCTGACAAAAAAAACCAACCCACCTTCATATATACTTGGCACGTGTGTGCACTGGTTGAATTCCAAATGCATCGGATGAGCTGTTTTGCCTTTTACTCCTGTTCTCTAACTAGTTGGTAGTAAACTCATTGTTTACTTGGCCAGCCAGAACACCACTGGTTAGGAAAAGCTTCTTCCCGGAAAGAGTGGGGAGGACTTGGCACAGGCTGCCCAGGAAGGGAGTGGAGGCATCATCCCTGGAGGGGTTCAACAACCTGGCAGACATGGTGTTTCAGGAGATGGGTTAGTGGCTGGAGGTTGTAGGGCAGACGATTGGACTTGATGATCTTGAAGGTCTTTTCCACCTTTGATAACTCTCTCTCTCCCTCAATCTGTCTCTCTCTGATTCTCATGCAGTGCTAACAGGAAGCTGCAGCTGAGCACAATTTGTTTCACTAACTAAACGAACAAAGCAGGACCCAAACTTTCCAAGCACTGATAGCCTGTTGGATCCTCAAAGCTCAGTGACATGTTCTGTACACAGGGCTGGCTCTCCTACACCCTGAGAAATACCATGGCATGGCAGCACTCCCAGTCTCTGAAAAGCCTGTAGTCAGGACTTCAGAATCTGAGGAATTCAGTGAATTCATGTCACAGATCTTCATGGGGGAAGGGTGGGCAGAACCCTGGTGAAAGGACTGAAAAGAGGAACCAAGAGCCAGAGTTAGGCACAGACGTGTGATAGTGTAACCCCAAGATTCACCTTGAGTTAAACATTAAAATGCCTTTGAGTGACTTGCAGGGCACCATCAGCTGCTGAGACCTGATGGGCTGAGTTTCAGCACTGCTGTATAAACCCACAGGAGTCTGAGTATGGAAGAATATGCAGTTCAAAGTATGTACAGGATGACAAACCACTGAGAGGCCGGTGACTATCAGGCTTTCCAGGCTTTTGCCTGAGATGTGCCAGCTGAGACACATCTGACTATGTCAGAATCATTACCTACCAGAAACCCAACATCTGATGCAGCTGATCTATGTTAAAATAGGTGAGTGGAGCATAGCTACTGTGTAATACATGGTCAGAGAACACCTAACTCTTCCTGGAAGAGCTGGATTTACTGTACAAGATGGATGTAACACAATAGCCCGGCAGCAGGCGGGAGCACGGTGCCTGTCACCACCACAAAGCCAGTTTAGCTCCTCCACAGCCACCCCACATGCCGCACACTGAACTACCGAGACTGAGGCAATTCTCAGAAACATCTGAAACACTCTGGGCACTGTGCCTTCCTAAACAAGCAAAAACCAACCTTTCCCAAAATAAGTGAGAAGTGTGGATTCCTAAAGGCACTGACTGATGAGGCAGGGTTGAGCACCAGGAGAAAAGAGGGGGAGCATCCAGCCCAGCTTCTGTAGGATTGCCCTTCTTGTCCCACACGTGTCGTTAGGTTGTGCTGTGTTGTCAAACAGCACCCTCAGATGGCCCTACTTCATATATCTCCTCATCACTGACTTTGTAAGATTAGGAGTAGGAAATAAAGTTCCATTGCAGTGCTGTCAGCCTGGAGTGCTCAGGACTGCAGAGAAAAGCTTGAGGAGGTGAATTAATTATAATCCAAGGTTCAGAAAAGGAACGATTACAACTCTTGAAATACTTTATATGAGGACTCTCAAAGATGTTCATGTACCTTCCGATTACACAGAAGGCTACTTCTCCTTTTGTTAGTTTTCTGGACAGGTGAAAATTGTGATGGAATCTGGGTTTTGGAGGAAAACTCCGTGAGTGGAACAGAACAGTTCCGACATCTCAAGGGGTTATTTCGATGTAAACTGTGCCCAAGTTTAGTCTTAAGTTTGTCTTTAAGTTTGTCTAAGTTTGTCTTCAGACAATTCCTTCACAAGTATGAGGTGACATATTTTTACCAAGAGAAACTAGTGAACGGCTCAAAAGTGCTTTGGTTTTGTTTTTGTTTGCTTTACGTTTATGAGGAAGACTAAGGTGTGCTGCTAACAGGAGGGAACAGGAGCAGAGGAGAATGGGAACTGGCAGGGAAAGAAAAGGGTGGTGATGAGAGGAGGTGATCCTGGGATAACGGGGAGGGCTGGAGGAAGCAAGGGAACGGTTTCTGCATGCTGTCCAGAAGGGGTAGAAACTGTGGTAGAGAAGGCACACAGAAGGCAAAAGGAAAGCAAATGCTCAGTGTTGTTTTTCCTCTTGAAGGAAATCAAGAAGCAGATCACTTGTACCCCAGCAAAGGGAACGAAAAGCAATGTTGAAAACAACCGACTGTGATCTGAGAATAGGTTTTATTCCTTTTGTATAGAGCATGACTTGGAACTTCACTACCAAGCATTTAAGGTCAGTGCTAACAGACACCACACACCCTTTCCATGCCCTCTTTCACACTGTGTCCCACAGATGGAAAAGTAAGGCTGATAACATTATAGCAACTCCCCAAAATAGATTAAGTCAACTGGTTGCTTCTATAACCTTCAATTCTCAGCCCCTTCAAAGACATTGAAGAGCTACATCTCCACTAGGCATGCATCGTCTTTTAAAAACCTATGTGAAAACATCTAAACATTCCTCACAGGTGTAAGTATTCTCATTTTTCTGGAGAGCTCTGGGTTTACAAAGATGGAAAATTATCTCAGAGTAATATCATAAAGCAGCTAGAATATCCATCCCTTTCAAATGCTGATGCAAGGTTGATGAGATGGTCTACGATTATTTCAGGATTAAGCCCTACAGTAATAATCTCATTCCCACTCCTAAATACTCCCAGCAAAGCCACTGGTACTTTAACTCTGATACCACCACTGCAGAAAGAAATAGCCGGTCAAGCAAACCGTTTACTGTTTCCTACAGTAACTGTGTGTTCTGTGTACATGACACCGCCTTCCTTTGCTAACAACTTAATCCAATCTGAATTAAACTGAAACACGATGCAGTGTGGGGAGCGAGAGCACCAAACCCAAATAACTAACAGATCAAAGCAATCTAAAGCAAAAAAAGT
This sequence comes from Upupa epops, assembly GCA_013397515.1. Classification (NCBI taxonomy): domain Eukaryota; kingdom Metazoa; phylum Chordata; class Aves; order Bucerotiformes; family Upupidae; genus Upupa; species Upupa epops. The sequence continues at coordinate 1,323,032 of VZRI01006783.1, forward strand.
TACTGATTTGTTCACCCCAGAACATACCCTTTGGTAAGGAAAAGGTTTTGTCTCCTAGCTCAGAGCCACGCGAGTGTTCACATTAATGCTGTGAGGTGTGACTTACAAAAACTCTACATTCTTGCTCGTTAACCACCGAGTGTGATCCAACCACTATTTTAAGAAGAATCCGAGAGGATCTGTATGTGCACACAAGGCAAGATGCTGATGCAAAGAGAAAGAACTCTTCTCATCTTCCCACAGTTGGCTATTACAGCGGAAAGGCTGGTTATTAACACCATTCCTAACAAAAAAAAGGGGGGTAAAGGCAGGAAATTCCAAGACCTTTAAATATCTTGACCAATAATATTTAAAGCATAAACATGGAAGTATATGATTCCTTGAAATTTCCCAGAACAAAAAATCTTGTCCTCACTATTGTCCAAAGAAAACGGCTGTTAAATGAAAGATTCTGAGTTAAGGTTGGTGTTAAATACATTTGTATGTGTTAGTTCTGCGTTGTGCACAGGGTAACTGCACGAAAACAGCCACGGGCTTCTTGAACCAGTACTGGAAACATCTCTACTTAATATTTCACATTTAGAGCAGCAGCAGTCATAAATCACAGAATAGATTTGGTTGGAATAGACCTTCAAGGTCATCAGTCCAATCATGAACCCAGCTGTCCCAAGGCCACCACTAAACTCCGTCCCTGAGCTCCAGGTCTCCACGACTGTCAAACACATCCAGGGATGGTGATTCCACCCCCTCCCTGGACAGCCTGTGCCAAGGCCTGAGGACCCTTTCCAAGAGGAAGTTTCTCCTCATGGCCATCCTAACCTTCCCCTGGGGCAGCTTGAGGCCACTTCCTCTTGTCCTGTCACTTGTTCCTTGTAAGAAGAGACCAACCGCTACCTCTCTACGCTCTCCTTTCAGGTAGCTGTAGGCAGCAATAAGGTCTCCCCTCAGCCTCCTTCAGACTGACCAGCCCCAGCTCCCTCAGCTGCTCTTCACAGGGTTTGTTCTGCAGACCCTTCACCAGTCTTGCTGCTCTTCTTTGGGCCTGCTCCAGTGCCTCAGTGTTTTTCTTGTACTGAGATGCCCATAAGTGCCCCCACTACTCAAGGTGTGGCCTCACCAGTACCAGTACAGGGAGACAATCACTTCCCTACTCCTGCTGGCCACTGTATTTCTAATACAAGCCAGGATTCCATTTGCCTTCTTGGCCACCTGTGCACACTGCCAGCTCATATTTGGTCAGTGTTCCTGAAGATGTCTCGAGTGATAAATCACTGACTTCTGAAGTAGGGTAGAGCAGCAAAGTACAATTCCTGAAGGAGAAACTCCTGCACAGACAGATCCTTGAGATGTTACAGAGATGCTGCAGGGTCAGATACTCACACTCCCAGCACAGCTCTTCTCTGGAGTCCACTCAGGTTTCAGAAGATCACATTTTGTACCTGCTACAACAGCCACAATAGCTGAAAACGGCTATGGTGCCCACCTGTAATTCCAGTGCTGAGAGCAGCATTCTTTCCCCCCTCAGAGCAGTCAGGAAATTCTTCTGTGTTACCAGAGGAGAAAGCTCTAATTGCAGCCTGTCTGCCCTATTCAGAATGAAAGAGGAGGTTAAATGTTTCGGTCTGATACCACAGTAACCTCAACCTACCCCAGGATGGGGAATTTAACCAGCTTTGCAAGAAAGACAGGCGAGCTGCTGCGGTGTGAACGCTCCAACACTTCTTCAACCCCATTGTGAAGCTCTAAGGCAGCTGCTCGGTCAGGAGCTCACTGGAAGACCACTTGACATTGAGTTGTCATCTCACAAAGCAGAGCCCAGGCTGTAGAAATAAATTGTACTTAAATTATTACTAATTTTGATGTTGATGACTTCTAAAATATGTTTAGACTGTGCTGTGAGCGTTACGCTGGCGATGCCGAACTCCAGGCGGTTGAAGCGACTGAATTAAAATAATGATGAGACCAAGGCAACTACCAGAGTTATTGAAAGGTCAGATATCTAAATATAGCTTGTCCTGAAGACACTTCCAACCATTGCACCTGTCCGAGTACATCTGTAAAACTGGATAGAACCAGAGCCAGGTGGTTTTGTTAGCACAGGTAAAGGAAATTCAAAACTAAAACGGGTATCACTGTGACCCCAAGAGCTGTTCCTCCAGCTTTAGCAGTGCTCAAGGCATTCAGCCAGCTTGTCACCTCTTCATCCGAGAAAATTTAAGGGAATCTTCTCTGTTTCCACAGATTTCCTGGGTTGGGGTGTTACACACGGACGTTCTCATCGGAATAACCCGTCAGATGGCACATGAGGCCAAACGTGTTGGGTGGCCACGCAGCCCAATGCCGTGCATTTGTTTCCTATGGGTGTTCTGCAAGATGCCTTTCTGCTTTAGTCACGCAGAATAAATATTGTTTAGGAATTCTGGTTACTGGGAAGGAGAGTTCTGGGAACTGATTTTCAAGCATGGACGCAGAGGAATAAGGCGGCACTACAAAGGGAATTCACCAAAGCACAAGAATAAAAACCTTCAGGTGACAGATTCTGCATCACTAGAGTCACCAAAGAGCTAAAATTATGCTGCTGCTTCTTAAAAGAATTTATGCAGGCAATGAATTCTGCGGAGCGGGAATGTATGGTTCATCTCCAAGACGCTTAAATAACAGGGCTAAGGCTCTGAAATACGACTGTAAATTACATCTGTCACTTGTAGTCACCTCATTAAGGCGCTCCTCCTCACTCCCGAGGAAACAGCTTAATTATTGCATTTGGTGTAATCAAGAAATGCCCCTTTTGGAGGGGTTGCTCACGTGGTGAACTGCCCGGCTGACACTGCCAGCCAGGAGCCCTGCCGTAGCATAACTCCATGTTTGGAGGAGTAAACAAATTGTCTAGCTGCAGAGCTGGATGTTCACGTTGTGCCTAAAAGCACCGAGACGGTGTGGGCTCAGTATAGCCAGGCAGAGCAGAAGATAACCTCAGCTCAGTCAGATCATACTGAAATGGAGACAAATCCTCTGCTGCAACCCTTTCCCCTCCCAAACATCTAGAGGTCTCTGCGAAAATCTGCTGCTTCTAACCCTTGCCCTGTGTCTCCGCACCTTGTTCGTGCCAGGCACGTTCAATTTTCTGCTGAAACAGCCAAAATGGAAGGAAAGCTTAGCTCCCGCATTAGCCTCTCCAGAAGGTCACAGATGAAAGCAGTGCTGCCACTGCGAGGAAGGAGACACAAATAAGGCTCTAGACTGGTTCTCAAAAACCCCATCTCGCCGTTTGTCTCCCCCCAAGCCAGCGCACGCCCTGCAGCTGCGCTCAGAGAGCAACTGATGCTTTTAACTTTCTGCATAATGGACCGGCTTTCGAGGAGGGCGATATTACAAGGGGCTTTCTTTCCGACTCAAACCCCCACAATCACAGACGAGAGGCGGGATGGGGGGAGCAAGGCAGACACTACAAGGTACAAGTGGAGATTGTCCGTAAAGCTTTGCAGAAGATGGCGGGCAGATGGTGGGGATTTGCAGTGACACAGCTGTTTTTAAAAATAAAGAGGTGGAAGAGGAGAGGCACGATTACAGCTACGCACACATTCCTCAGCCTCCTCACACAAGGATAAAAACTCAGCTGGCGGCAGGAAACTGTAGTTTAAATGTTGGGGGGGGGTGTTTAATGATCTGAATTGAAGCTTAGAGGCTTTACAAAGTAATCAGAGGCACCTTCAAGTTTCTTTTCCAGCCATTAGCTTTCTAAATAACTATGGAGTAAAGCTGACAAGAGGAATATTAACCTACAATGAGATGTTAGCATCAGAATTGCTTTCACTGCTTTCAGAACACCCCTTTTTTTTTTTTTGCTGTAAGCCTTACGACATAAAAATCCCACTGAATAAACACCACCAGTCACGTTGCTTATTTGAATTTCCTATTAGAGGCGTTAATTTTTCACTTTAGGGTTGGGTTTTCTTCAGATGTCAGACTGCACAGAGCAGCAACCCAAGGAGTAGAATCATAGAATCATGAGGAATTGGAAGGGACCTCGAAAGATCATCCAGTCCAGTCCCCCTGCCACAGCAGGATCACCTAGACCAAGTCACACAGGAACACATCCAGGCAGGTCTGCAACGTCTAGAGAAAAGGAGACTCTGCAGCCCCCCTGGGCAGCCTGTGCCAGTGCTCCAGTACCCTCCCTGGGAAGAAGTTCCTTCTCATATT